>JAWQUT010001136.1:11478-46929 GCA_033807755.1 Ellobium chinense | reverse complement strand
TGTGTGTGTGTGTGTTGTGTGTGTGTGTGTGTGCTTGTGTGTGTGTGTGTGCATGTGTGTATGCGTGTGTCTGTGTTCAGTGTGTGTGTGTGTGTGTGTGTGCGTGCCTGCCTGTCTGTCTGTATGTCTGTGTGTATGTATACGTGTGTGTGTACTTGCGTGTGTTTGTGTCTGTGTGTGCGTGCGAGCGTGCGTGTGTGTGTGTGTGTGTGTGTATGTGTGTATGTGTGTGTGTGTGTGTGTGTGTGTGTGTGTGTATGCGCATATGTGTATGTGTGTATGCGTGTGTCTGTGTTGAGTGTGTGTGTGTGTCTGTCTGTCTGTATGTATGTATGTATGTTTGTGTTTATGTTTTTGTCTGATAACCAGTTCATTTTTTTTAGGTCAGAACTAAAAATTATTAAGTCAAATAAACATAGCTAATCACTGACATATACCCCAACATAAATAACCAATTTCTGACAAATTTTTGCCAGACTATTTCTTCCACAATCTACCAGCTGACAATAGACAATAATTTCAGCAGTGCAGTCGACTCCACGTATTTCACAATCGCTCACTCGCAACTTCTACTAAATAAAAGCATATTTCAGTGTCTCCTAATAAATGTTGGTCAATAATAGCAACTCCTTTTAATCGCAATTTTTTTTATGTTCCTCAGTAATTAGGATAAAGCGGGGCCAACTGTCTGTACTTTCAAAATCTGCAGGATACGTAAGGGCTTATTGTGTCATTTCGAAGCCAGAAGCCATCATCATAATAGCTGTGTTCTACATAGCCTTTTACTAACTGACCACGTAATTGCTGCCACAAAAGATCAGGAGAGAAAGTACCACTGCTGTTTCCAAAAGTGTGTCCATAATAATGTCATTTAAGGCAATTATAACGCTACACGTGACTATGAACAAGGATTATCTTGTACCTTTACTAGTTTTGCTTTGTTAGCAATTATATAGTAATCAACAGCGACGGACTGATACCAGACTGTTTTGGTGCAACGATACTCAACATGCCAATTAGTGTTGAAACTATCAGTCGTATGAAAATGTGGTTTGAATCCTATGCTTAGCACGTACTGGGCTTGAAAATGGCATCACAGTTTTAATATTTTCTCTCTTCTCTGCTCTTACTTCTTCCGCATCCCGAGTTTTACGGCTTTCTTTTTTTAAATCGCAGATCAGAAACCTAATTCTATCCCACAGCTTGGGATGAAATGGTCATATGCAAATTCCGTACGTTAGTTAACGCAATGAGGTCACCAAGGGAAACTCCCAAAACATTAGTAGTATTCACCGAAGTTAACGCAATACGATTGTTAACGCAAGGATTATGCATAATAATAGCCACAATTCCCTTGGGTCAGGTCAACATGAGTATTTATATCTAGAAGCCATGTGGAGAGGACAGTCCTGGAGGACATGTTCTGGCATCTCTGTACTGGTGCCACAAGGTGACATGGTAGTTTCTAACAAGCCTGTTCTATCACAGTGGTGTCGAAAATCTCGGTGTCTGGTTAGGAAACTATAGATCTGTACTACAGTAGTTTCCGTCTTCTCGGGTTTCTGTTTGGGTCTTTCTGGAAATAGTATTTCTGTAACCTGTCTTTCCACCCTTGACATGACGCGTGTCCAGCTATTGAATGTTTTAAAAAATCCTAGTTACAAAAAACGGATATTGTTGCCGATAGTGAAAATCAAGACCTTCTCTGAGTGCCACATTAGGAGTCGGAGAGAAGAAAGTCGGAATCAGAAGGTTTCATTGGGCTTCGGTCGGCTTGTGACGTCAGACAAGATACACCTATCTCTATTACTTTAGGCAGTCTCTTCCCTTTAGGCCAAGAATTGTGCAGCATTTTGTCATACTACATTTCAGCCCGTTTTTAGTATGGGCAATTAGCCTTTGATGCATTGGATGATCTAATAGACTCCTAACTGCATGCACGATGGAGTAATTTTTTTCAGTTCTCTAGAGGTTGAATACTGGTTTTACTTTTCTAAGACAGGGGTGGACTTCATGGCTCCAAGGATGATCCCAAAGCGGTGGTGCAGCCAGTTCTGTCCAAGACCATGCTTGTTTGTTTGGCTACTGATGACCAATTACTGAAGCCTGAAGCATATTCTGGGGTTGGTCGTACTGAAGCATACGTGTGAGGATTTCACTGTTGGCACCTGATGTCTTGCCTGGTAATCTCTTCAAATTATAACTTTTTTTTTTTTTGGTCTTGTTGTGTATGTGTTTAATATGGGGTATCCAAGGTAGGCGATCATCGAGTTTATACCCGGAGGAAGGTTGGACTAATTGTGCGGGAGAGGGGACTTGCATTCGAATTCAGCACACATTCTTGATTCTTTGTGAATTGGGAGATCAACCTTGGCAGTGTCTTAACTCTGCTAAATTCAAGTCCCCACTCGTCTGTTAGGCTAAAACCTAATTGATGCTCTTTAAATTTTGGAGTTTGATTTTTGCCGAGACTAAGTAATCGGAAGACTCTTTTTGTTTTGTTTTGTTTTGTCTCTGCCAGACCTAAGTGATCGGAAGTGTTTTTTGGTGGTTTTTGTTTTTTTTGGCCGGACTTCAGTAATTAGAAACCTTTTTCTTTCCCACGTGGCCGGAAGCGTTTGTTTGTTTGTTTGTTTATTTGTTTGTTGTTTATTTCTTCGTTTGTTTGGTTTTGCCGGACTTCAGTAATTAGAAGCCCTTTTCTTCCCCACGTAACTGGAAGCGTTTGTTTGTTTGTTTGTTTGTTTGTTTGTGTGTTTGTTTGTTGTTTGTTTGTTTGTTTGTTTGTTTTTTTGTTTGTTTGCTTGTTTGTTTGTTTGTTTGTTTGTTTGTTTGTTTGTTTGTTTGTTTTGCCAGACTTCAGTAATTAGAAGCCCTTTTCTTCCCCACGTACCTGGAAGCGTTTGTTTGTTTGTTTGTTTGTTTGTTTGTGTGTTTGTTTGTTGTTTGTTTGTTTGTTTGTTTGTTTGTTTGCTTGTTTGTTTGTTTGTTTGTTTGTTTGTTTGTTTGTTTGTTTTGCCAGACTTCAGTAATTAGAAGCATTTTTCTTCCCCACCTAGTTGGAAGCGTTTGTTTGTTTGTTGTTTGTTTGCTTGTTTGTTTGTTTGTTTGTTTGTTTTGTTTTGTTTTTGCCAGCGTAAGTAATGAGGGGCCGGGTTCTTGTTTGTTTTTTTTTGGCCAGCATAAGTAACTTGAAGAGAACTGCACACTGTAGAAGTAATATTTTAAGCGGCGATTTAATTATTTGAGTCGCGCGAGCTGCATTTCATTTACAAAACTTAGTCCCCGGGAAAAAAAATTAAATTTCCTGTTAAATTTTCACAAGGCTCATTACTAGCAAAATAATAATCGTATTATTAGAGCAGAGGGTAGAACCCCATAAGAGAAATCCAAATGTTTTTACTTCTAATTCCATTATCTTGTTACTGGACATTGCTGAAAATAGTATGTTTCTCTATCAAGACCAAAAGAGAGTCTGCCAAACATATTTTATGTTATTTCAGATTACTCATGATTATGTTCTCATATCCACATGACAAAACTGTCATGTGGGGCATGCAAAAGATAGATTCTCGCCATAAGCCATGTACCGACTTTTTGTAAAAAGTAGATCTTCGCCCTAAGCCATTTAAGGACCTTTCGTAAAAATTACATCCTTGCGAAAGCCATTTACCGACTTTTCGTAAAAATCAGATGCTACCCAAAAGCTATTTACCTACTTTTCGTAAAAATTAGTTTCTTGCTAAAAAAAAGGGGGGATGGGGGAGGGGGGGCCCACGGCAGTCAGCTGCGTGACATCTTTTCGTCTTTTGAACACACAAAGAGACATCGTCTTGTAAAATACAATAATACCAAATCTAGTGACAGTTGCCTATCGTATATATATAGTCTGTATCGAAAATAAGGCATAGAATGTTAACTCTAGCAATGGCACTAGGCGCTTCTGGTCCAGACTGCTGCTGGCTGCATGATCCATTGTTACGGATAAAGTTACACACACTCATTAATTTTGAGGTCACTTGAGTCCGACTTACTAGCAAGGGTGGTCTGTTTATTACATCGCTTTTCTCTCCCTCTCAAGGGCCTAGTGACCGTAATTAACTATAGCCTGTTCTAACGCATTTTTGTCACTTCCCTGGCAAGTTTAGGTTAAATTAAAGCAGCACTATTTGGGGTCAGAGGTTTGAAAAGAAAATGTCTGCCTGTAGGCTAACCCCCTTTCTTGAAATAACCTGAGACTTCGACTGGCTTTTCATGGGGGGANTAAGCCATGTACCGACTTTTTGTAAAAAGTAGATCTTCGCCCTAAGCCATTTAAGGACCTTTCGTAAAAATTACATCCTTGCGAAAGCCATTTACCGACTTTTCGTAAAAATCAGATGCTACCCAAAAGCTATTTACCTACTTTTCGTAAAAATTAGTTTCTTGCTAAAAAAAAGGGGGGATGGGGGAGGGGGGGCCCACGGCAGTCAGCTGTGTGACATCTTTTCGTCTTTTCAACACACAAAGAGACATCGTCTTGTAAAATACAATAATATCAAATCTAGTGACAGTGGTCTATCGTATATATAGTCTGCATCGAAAATAAGGCATAGAATGTTAACTCTAGCAGTGGCACTAGGCGCTTCTGGTCCAGACTGCTGCTGGCTGCATGATCCATTGTTACGGATAAGATTACACACGCTCATTAATTTTGAGGTCACTTGAGTCCGACTTACTAGCAAGGGTGATCTGTTCATCACATCGCTTTTCTCTCCCTCTCAAGGGCCTAGTGACCTTAACTAACTATAGCCTGTTCTAACGCATTTTTGTCACTTCCCTGGCAAGTTTAGGTTAAATTAAAGCAGCACTATTTGGGGTCAGAAGTTTGAAAAGAAAATGGCTGCCAGTAGGCTAACCCCCCGTTTTCTTGAAATAACCTGAGGCCTCAACTGGCTTTTCATGGGGGGAAGGGAGGGGTCAGACGAAGAGATGCAGCAAAAACCTTTACTTGTCATGGGTTATTAAAAGTAATGTATCTTTTTTTTTTTTTAGATCTGATGCTTATCTCCATTACTGGTGAATGAGAATAGCCAACGAAAAATTAGGACTGGAGTGACGGCAGTCGACAATGCATAGTAATATACTATAGCAAACAAATTTTAACGTATGTAATCAGAACCGTTCCACATGTTATCTGCCGGCCAGCTAGTTGACGCTGGGCTGCGAATTACGACCATCGTATCACACAGCTGGCCCTAGTATGTGAATCTGTTCTATCGTCCGGCCCAGCGTAGTGAAATGAAGGTCAGAATTTTTTCTAACGTAGCGCTACGAGGGTAAATTGTTTGTTAATAACTTTCTTGTTTACTGCTCCCTTGTTTTATATCTGCCAGGATAAAAATGACAATTGACATCTTCATACTAGATTTTTCATACCGGTATCGAAAGAACTGATTATAGAACGCATGGATACTAAGTAACGATCCAACCCGTTATTAATAATTATTATTAAAACTTGGCCTACTAACATACAATTTCTGACATTTCAAAATATAATTTCATATTATTGCCGGTTTTCATAGACTCATTATTCACGTTTATGCGTGTCATTTGGAGGTGCTTAATGCTATAATTGCAGTAGACAGCAACAGCTCAGCAGGCAGAGGAGAGGAAGGTCTGTTTTTGTTTTCACCCAGATACCCCACTCCTACCTCCTCGCAATAGATAGAAAACCATTCACAAATGTGTGACCTAATCTTTGCTATGACAAGGGACTCATTAACATACCGCGGGGCCCTTAGCACCAGATATCGCGGGGCCCCTCTATTACGGAAGAATAAAACCGGGCTATTAGGTATTGAGAGGAATGGGGCACTGTGGTAATTTCCCCATCTACCCCATGGTTTACCCCCTCTCTGGCTTTGAAGAGTGAATTCTGTAGATCTCCCTTTCCCGATCCGCCCTCCGCCCTCGGGCATAGTAATTCTGGTATATTCCCACCCCACTCCCTCCTATCCGTCCTTTCTTTCCTCCGCCCATGCAATTCATTCCTGTAACTGTATAAAAAATCAGGCGGAACACTGCGTTCATTTCCTTTTCTGAAGACCTCAGTCACAAGTTTTTAGAGCAGAGATTGTCTTACGCCACGTCTCCAACTCCCAAGATGCAAACAAGCTTGGTTCTTGTGATTCTTTCAGCGTTGTGCGCTCTCACTAAAGCTACGTGTGAGCTTGATGGACAGGTAACTCTATCATAACCAATCATATTACATTATATCTTTTTTTTAATACAACTGCTATTATCAACAAGACACGAAACGACACAAAACTTTAAGAATCCAGAGAGACTTGATCCGGCCAAGAAAGTTTAAAAAATGTACTGCATTCGAAATCCGAAATATGGATAAGATTTGTTATGCATCCAGTCAAAATGAGACTTACGTCGCTCTCTGGCTTAATCAAATTATTGATACGACATGAAAGCTTAATGAGAGTACTTTCATGAGAAGAAAACTTCTCTTAGCAATATGCTGGCCCGAGAAATGGAATAGCTGTCTGACGGGGAATAGGTTACCTCATACAGCATTTAAAACAAAAACGAGCAAACCAAAAAAACTAAAAAAGTCGGGATTGAAGAACAATTTTATGCTGTATAATTCATCTACTGTGTCTCACAAAACTCAGATAATATCCATAATTGTTGACCAATTGCACATAAAATCAATGTTATGTGTTCAGAAATTATTTTACTCTCCTTATCTATAACAAACAAAAATTCGATTATTGAATGGCTCTTATCATGATTTAGTGCCAGATATCTCATGTCTTAGTCGGGCGACATAAGCCTCATTTTGACTGGCTGCAAGACATATAAATGGCTTAACAAATGTTTAAGGCTGGATAGGCATCTGCGGCTATCTCCATCCTAGCCGCCTATTAATGCTTTTTTACTAAATAATTCTTAATACTTTTCCTCAATTTCCATACCCTATGCGCTTTGTATCGAAGAACGTCACTGAGTCTCCTATAGCTAAGGTGGGGGCCGTTTCCGTTTGCGCGAATAATACGCTTTATGAACTCCAATGCGCGAACTAGCTGTCGTCCTTTTTGGAAGCTATTTTAACAATGGTGTTAACAACCCTGACGCTGCGGTACTGTTTGCCAGTAACTTAGTGTAACCGGGTGGCAAGGCATATTTTATGGTATTCTCGCTTTATTATTAAGGGGGAGGAATGTGAGCCCAGTTTGAGATGTTTTTGGATGTTTTTATACATTATCTAGGGAAGTGTGACACCGGGGATTTTATCAAATTACTGTGAAGGATCAATTTTGAAAGGAATAGCCGAAAAAAAAAAAAACCCACACTAGAAAATTTCCTGGCCCTACCGGGAATCGACCCTGGGTCTCTCAGCTTGCAAGTTTTAACGTGCTAACACTTCATCACAGGGACGCAAACTTCACAGCAATTTAATTCTTAAATACCTACTGCCTGAATATGTTCCCTAACTTAAACGTGCGAGCCTAGTACTGTACTCACCTGTGACCCTAAACAAATTTCCCGACTGCTCACATTAGTATGCATTTTTACATACTGTCGTTATCTGTAATAGCCGACCTCGCTTAATCGAAGCTCGTCAGGAACGCGAAAAAGAGTTGCGATTATCAAGTGTCTTATACAGAAAAAGCAGCACTTCGGTTACCTGGATAGTCTGATTAAACTAAAGCAGCGGTTAAACACAATGCGATTAACCGGCGTCAGCTGATTTATTGCAATCTTTCCCTAGATTTACGAGACCGCTGATGAGGTTCCTGTATCAGACCCAGAGAATACAGGTTCATGTTCATGTACGGAGGATGGCTATGTGGCTTGCACTTGTAAACTGAATGAACAGGTAAAAATGTGAAGACATCTGATTTCAATGAGCTGTCAAGAGTGTATTGCTCACAGCCAAAGGAATTATATCATAATCATCATCATCATCATCATCATCATCTCGTCATAATCATCATCACTACTTTCAAAAAANCTTTAAAAAAAAAAAAAAAACACTCTCAATAACTGTAACTAGACTAGAAACAATTTTTTTAATGAAATATTTCAAATTTTCGGACAACTGTCCTTCGTCAGGAAACTAAAAAAAATTGCACACAGAAAGATCAGATGTACATACATCGCTGCATAATACTTAGGCGGATGAGATCAAATTTAAGTACTAATCATGATCATCATCATCATCATCATCATCATCATCATAATCATCAGTTGTTTCACACAAAATAAAATATAATAGCGTCCACCAGTGTCATACTTTACAAGTTTATTTAAATTACAAAAAGAAGCACACAATACGGAAATGTCAAATTTTTCTGAATTGAAAATTCCTTCATCAGGAATAATAATANCTATAGTTCCGAAAATTTGGATTGTTTTTTTCTATTAAAGCTTTTCTGGTAGAGAACGCCTTTTTTCCATTTTTCAAATGATAATGATAATGATGATGATGATGATGATCATCATCATCATCATCATCATAATCATCATCATGACCAGTGTCACCCCGTGCCCTAGTATTATCAATAGTTATAGTTTAAATTTTTGTTCAGATCTATGAGCCAGGAGAGTCAATGCCCTCGGATGACTGTAACTACTGTTGGTGTGCGGGTGGTATTTACGGCGGTCGTGCATGTACTCTGATGGGATGTCCCACCTGTACACGGGATGGAGTGGTAAGAACTTGTCTCTCTGTTTGCTTCTCTGCCTGCCTGCCTGCCTGCCTGCCTGCCTGCTAGCCTGCCTGCCTGTCTGTCTGTCTGTCTGTCTGTCTGTCTGCTTGTCTGTCTGTCTGTCTGTCTGCCTGTCTCATCCTTGTCTGTCTGTCTGCCTGCCTGCCTGTCTGTTTGTCTAACTGCCTGCTGCATGCCTGTTTGTATGTCTGTCTGTCCACATCAATGACGTTGCAACTTGAATTGCTTTCGCCAGTGATGCTTAAAGATCCAACATCATTACTACTGGGGAAGGGGCGGACACGAAGATTAAACTTGAAGCTATCATGTTTGCAGCCACTGCATTCGGTTAAACAAATCACTTTTCTACATTACTTTAACATGACATCAGTTTATGGGGAATCTACGTCATTGTCTTTGTTTTATGGACTAATCCCAGCTGGGGTCTGGACCGAAGCACTCACTGGGAGATTCCGCTGAGCAATTTATTAGTAATATATAAAGAAAGCACTACTCGTTATGATAAACCTAGAATTTGTCAGCTCCTCACAATTTTTAAAACTAAAGGTCAACTGCGCTGTCCTTGAATACTAAGGTGTCCGGTGACTATGGATGTAAACAGTGTGTGCATTTATTAAGTTCAGTTAGCTCTTTAATAAACTGTTCTTGGATGTATGAAAATCGGATATTTCCAGTCAGTAAATCCTGTATCGTGATGAATAGTTACAAAGGAACGATTGCCTATAGTGCGTATTCAAGAAAAACGCATCCATTTGGGTAATCTCCCTTGAATACTTCATTATGGAGAACGTGTTGATGACGCTGTTATCTACACATGACGTAGTTTTATGTAGACATTACGAAATTTAATTGATGTAGAATGTGAAAATAGTTGTCTTGGTTAAGTTTGACACATTCACACTAAAAATAGCTTCCGAAGATAAGAAATGTTGGTCGCCTTACGCAGGTTGATAATTTTAGTCAGGATGTAGAGAAACCGCTTCTTCTCTAGTTTACAAATTATTGTATTTTTGGTCGCACTCTTCTAGCTCCTGCACACAATGACAGCGTATATATTTAGACAAGAAAAAGAAAACACCTAAACGTATCTGATTTTTCTGAAAAAAACATTGACTTGGTCGTACAAGGTTTCAGATAAACTAAATGACGGTCACTTCGAACAGTGTTCTCCGTTATGCTTTGCATACTTAAGGAGAGAGAACTGATGGTCGTCGTCGAGTTAGATAGAGAAGATGAACCCCATGTGGAGATCAATAATATATAAAATACAGAAATTTGAACGGTCGCCTAAGAAACCCGGTCGTTGTTGCAAGTAATCGCCATAAACAGATGATTGACAGTTTGGGTTCAACTGTATTTCACGTCAATGTAAGGTGCATAATATGCACTAAATGAAATCCTGTTTGGGAAGGAGGGAGTGTGGATGGAAGTTTAGTGATTAGGTTTGAAAAAGGCATTTTGGTCAGCTGGGGTTGTGCTCCAAAATAATATAAAGGCCTTTGTATGCAAATTTAGTGTACACACACACACACACACACACACACACACACACACACACACACACACACACGCACGCACAAGCGCACACACACATAAACATGCACTCACGCACAAACACACACACACACGCACACACACACACACACACACACATGCACCCCAACAAAAGAACACACATGCACGCACATATACACACATTATTATCTGTCTATACAATAAAAACAGGTGCGCGTTTACATTGTTGTTAAGAGCTATGGTAGAAAGACATCCCCGCATGGTTGACTTGTCCAACTTTACCAGTGCGTGTTACTCTTCCAAATCCTCTACGGAGTCAGAGCCATTGTCTAGTGTTTTTCATTTTCTTTTGACGAGAGGGAAAGAGAGTCAAAGTAACACAACTGCCACAATAAGAGGAGATCCATGAAGAAAAGTGTCATGATTGGTAGAAAGTCATGGTAACAAGAGAGGTATAGTAACAAGAGAATCATAGTAAGAAAAGAGTCAAAGTAACAAGAGAGTCATAATAACACCGAAGTTATTATAACAAGATAGTCACACTTCCAAGAGAGTCATGGTAACAAAAGAGCTATTATAACAAGAGAGTTGTAGTAACAAAATAGTAATAACAACTAGGGAGTTATAGTAACAAGAGAGTCACACTTCCAAGAGAGTTACATTTCCAACAGAATCATGGTAAAAAGACAGTCGTGGTATCAGGAAAGTTATATTTACAACAGAGTCATAATAACAGAGAATCAAAGTAAAATGAGAGTCAGTGTAACAAAGAGAGTCATACTTACAAGAGAGTAACAGTTACATGAGAGTCTAGTAACAAGAAAGTCATAGTAAAATAGAGTCAAAGTCATAGTAACAGAGTCAAAGTAAAATGAGGGCCATGGTAACAAGAGCGTTATAGGAACAAGCGAGTCATAGTAACAAGACAGTCATAATTTTAAGTTATTCACCTTCCCTTAACCAGGTTTCTTATCATAATATATGTCTTGCCCGTTGTGTATCCACAGATTTACAAGTACGGAGACCAGGTCCCATCCGGCGACAGCTGCAACACATGTTATTGTCTTGGAAACAATATGGTCCGTTGTACCCTCCGGGGGTGTCGTGAACATCAGCCCTCCATAGAGATCAAGTAGTGATGATAAGCTTTCTGAAGCTCTGTAGCTTTCTATACCGTGGAATGGACTGGACAAAGGAGCTCTGTGTTTCCAATGGCTTTGTTCCCAGGCTTGGATTTTCAATTACTTAAAAGTGACCTCACAAACTGCACATAGCTAATAAAGAATTGAACTGAAATTGGCTGAACTGATCTGAATTGTCAACTAAATTGAGTGGAGTTGAATAATTGAACTGAATTGGACAGAATGATCCTTTACAATGGGTCTATCAAAGAGAGACCTCCATGGAAAAAAGAATTATTACTTTCAGGCTGTAGAGATGGCGTAGAATTATGCCTATCAAGATCAGATTTTTTTTTAACCAGCCATAAAAGTCTAGTGAAATAGGACCTTCCAATATAAAACGAGAGAAGAGAGACAACTGAGAACTTGCGCATTAACTGCATGTTTAAACGCTTCTAAGGAAGCATTCAGCACCAATACACTAATGTAATTCTTGCGATAGTAAGAGAACCCACTGTTAATGCCCAATGTCTCAAGCAGCGGTACAGCCGACTTCTTATATTCACAAGTCATCTTAATCGCACATTTCGCTTTATCGCAAGGGTTAGAGCAAAAGAGGAATACACGTGAAAAAGCAGATTTAGTTGCTCAACTGCATCTTTTTGAAGTTATGACAAGATAAGATATGATAAGATAGGATAAGATAAGATAAACTTTATTAATCCATTGGAAATTTGCTTGGAACAAGTGTGGCCAGCACAATACATTAAACAGTTACTATATTACAGTTCTAAACGTTATTCCGTACAGTTACAGCGTACAATCAATCACACACACACACACACACACACACACACACACACACACAAACACACACACACAACACACATGCAAAGACACCACACACAAAACACACACACACACACACACACACATAACACACATATAAGTAGAATGGTCTGTATTTGCATGATTACACATAAGTTGACATAATCTTACAACAGTAAACATAATCCCTAAATATAACCTTATGCTCAGATGCCGCCCTTTTACTGGCCTATCACAAACACTCGTAACTGGAATGCAATCCCTAAATATAACCTTGTGCTCATATGCTGCCCTACCACTGGCCTATCATAATATGCTGCCCTACCACTGGCCTATCACAATATGCTGCCCTACCACTGGCCTATCACAAACACTTATACATTTTTAATGGGATAGACTAATGAAGAGCGGTCTGATTGTAAAAGTATTTATGGTGAATTACATATATCTAGTCAAACTTTGATATTTCTTTTTTCCTTAACAAGAGGTTTCCTCGATCATTCAAATAATGCTATGATAGTGATAATAACAACAGATATCAGATTTCACAGGTTTTTTTCTATTTGAACAATGTTACAACATATGGACATCTAGCTACATTGGACAGGACATAAGCAGACAGACGGAAAGACAAAAAGACATATAAACAGATAAAAAAGAAAATAAGGGAATACAAAAGAAGAAGAACACAATTTCTTTTTTTTTAAATGAACAAACAATCAGACAAACAGATAGACATATCAACATCCTACGAGGAGATGATTATATTTAAAGAGGATAAAAGTTTTCTAATGTCCAATTCACTCCCAGCCATCACATTATTGTTTATTTCATTTTGAATAATTGGACGAAACATCTGCATCATATGTTGATGCCACGACTAGCAAACAGCCAATCCGGTGAGGGAAAAACAATCGCAATCATGGAAGTCCTCAAAATGAGGTATTTTCAGACGGGTCAGTTACACCACGTGATCTAGGGATTGGTAGGATATTTTGATAAATGACGAGTGATCATACATAAGCAGAGCATGTAAACAAAACCAACGTGTGAGCAAGATTTCCTAGGTCACGTGATGGAGCTGAAAATACCTAATTGAACTTTTTGATTTCTGGATTTCGTCAGGTAATGATTAACCTAATTGTTCTCAGCCTCGTTTGTTGCTCTAAACGAATTCAGTCACAAGGAATGGGGAATAGAGGCACTCTCTTGTGATACGTGTGATTGTTCAATGAGATTCTTACACAGCATGATTGCCTTGAATGGGAGTGAATATGTGGCCGGGTGGCAAGGCATAGAGTAGTATTCTCTTGTCATTATTTATGGGGGAGGAATGTGAGCCCAGTCTGATAATTTTGAGGATGTTCCACGTTATCTAGAGAAGTGTGTCACCAGGGATTTTACTAAATTATCGTAAAGGGGAAATTTTGAGAAGGAGGACCGAAAAAAACCTACATTAGAAATTTTTATGCCCCTACCGGGAATCGAACCCAGGGTCTCTCAGCTTGCAAGCCTGAACGTGCTACCTCTACACCACAGGGACGCTTACTTCACAACAATTTTATTGGTAAAAATATGTTCCCTAATTTCCGCGTGCAAGCCTAGGGTTCAGCCGTGACCCTAACACACTTCCCAACATCCGAAACAATCATAAAGAAAATACTGTAAAGTAGAACGTTCACACCAGGCAAAATTAAATAAACAAATTTGTCTCATGTATTCTTATACCAAATTTTCAGACTCAGGATTGTGCATGCGTTTGCTTAAGACGGTTCAGTCTTAGTTACAATTTATCTGTTTGAGCCCAGGATACAAACCTGGTAACATAGGTGTAATCAAACATCAATATGCATGGCGAATACATAAGCAGACAAAAGCAACACAACTGCATATTATTTATAATATACACTTAAAAAAAACAACTGACAAAGCAAAGATAATATAATACATGACGCAAAAGTACTGCTGGTGATATATTTCAGATAGGTAATGATGTGCATGAAGCCCTGGATTGCATTTTGGTATCTGGTACCATGGCAACCAAGTTGTAATTATTGTACCCGGCAAACGGGTTGTTAAACTTGTTGTTAAACTTGTTAAACTTGTTTAAGTACTTCCTGAATAAAAGAATTGTGTCTGGAGCTCCTGTCATCAAGATGAAGGATAAAAAAATAATACAGAGATTTCGAATATGAAATATCTTAGGATCATTTTTCAGAGAAGTCGAAACTTTCACTAGTATGAAAAAGTGGTTATACTTAAGAGCAAGCATAGAAACAAGAATTAATGATGTTAACACAATAGTGATTACAGATACACTCTCACATTGCAGTGTCTGCTCATTCTGTACCAGGCACTGGTTTTTTGCTTAAAAGTTTCACCCTCGTTTCCTAGATATGCATAGGTCTACATGAAGGTATGCATATAAAGACGAGGGTTATGGCGCTGACAATTAATGCTTTTTCATACTCCAAAATAAAGAAATTAAAAAGAAAAAGAAGAGAGAACAGAATAAATACATGAGAAAACATACCCTATCCTCCTTCTAAATGCACTTATATAAGGATTTGGCAGAAAAGTAGCAATTTTCGATTCAACAATATTCTTTCATCTATTGAGATTCACAAGACTTAAACACAGCAAGGAGGAAAAGAAGACGATAGAGAAAAAGGGAAAATATTGAGATAAATACACAAATGGGCATTAGGAAAGGGGCAGGATACTGTACAAAATTTACAGGGATTTATTTAACTGTCTTTAACATCTCAATGCTTTTGTGATCGACAAAAAGTAACAAAAATAGGAGAGAAAGAAAGAAAACATAAGAACAAATACACATTACTGGGAACTAAAAGAATGGCAAGATACTAAACAAAACCATAGGAGTTGATGCAGTGATATATCTGTAACTGAGTAATTTTGTGGGGCAAAGGGACTGAGAAAAGAAAGAAAGAAAGAAAGAAAGAAAGAAAGAAAGAAAGAAAGAAAGAAAGAAAGCAAGCTCGGATGCACACATATGTTACACCGATTAGGACCATGGTATTTATTCTTCGACTCTCCAGTATTGAAAGTATGCATAAAGTGTCGCAGGTAATAGCGTGCCTCACAGCTGCTGAAAGTTCACACACACACACACACACACACACACACACACACACACACACACACACAAAATCTTCGGCACAGCACACTGAGTGACAGAAAGAAGAGATGCATCATGATCAAAACAACAACACCAACAACATCATCAACAACAACAACAACAACACAAATACTGTGTTGGTAAGTACCATCATTATGAGTCGTATGCAAAGACATCTGCACTTGGAAGATTTTTGAGGAATATGAGGGCATTGTGTCCAATTTGTAAACCGATACTCTATTTGCACATAACTGGTGTATTTATTAAAGTTGTGATGCATATATCAACAATTTGGACAGTTTCTTATTATTCCCCAGTATGGACTGTTTAAAAAAATTAACTATGGAGGTCCCCCACTATAAAATGACAACGAAACCCACTACTTTGTGAAGTCGAAAAAAAAAAAAAAAAGATAACCACCAAATCCTTTATATCTCTTAAAAAAAGTTTTAAAAATGTCTTGAAATTATGTACACTTAAAATATGTCTAAAGATCTACCATTGTCAAATTTTCATGAAAATGTGCACTGGATTACGCATTTTATGTCATTTTGAAATAAAATCTACATCTCAATGCCTCACTTTTTTTTTCTGTGGGGGCCAAAGAAGAGCATTTCAGCGACACGGGCAGTGGTTTCAACGGGATGGGGCCACGCCTCATACGGCTCAAAGGACCCTTCAATGACTGCAAGGAAAATTCGATGACAGACTGATCAACCGACGAGCAACAGTGGAATGGTCCCCTCACAGCCCAGATCTGAATTCCCTCGACTTTTTTATGTAGGGGTTTTGTGCTGATTTTCTGACGTTTCACAAATTTCGTCATATTTTTAACTTCACGTCTTTTTTAGAAAACGTCATAAGGACAACAACTTTCAATACATTTTATTCAAACTTTCTACGTTTGTGTTTCATTGGACATTTAAACATATTATAAAGTTTCATGTGATTTCACAAAAAATTGTGGGAGTTATTACGGTTTTGGTGGGTATCTTTTTTTTTTTGCGACCAATGGCACTTCCTTCACATTAAACCAGCTGGCAGT
Source organism: Ellobium chinense (assembly GCA_033807755.1). Classification (NCBI taxonomy): domain Eukaryota; kingdom Metazoa; phylum Mollusca; class Gastropoda; order Ellobiida; family Ellobiidae; genus Ellobium; species Ellobium chinense. The sequence continues at coordinate 30,552 of JAWQUT010001136.1, read as the reverse complement.
ACGCCTCAAATACGACATCATAATTAAGTAGTTATGAATTATATTTGTGAAAATGAAAGTTTGTTGAGTTCTTTCGATCTGATAACTACGAAACTGCAATGGCACCTATGCAGTTTCAGACCAGATCCATATTTTGTAAAGAGTATCGAGCATATTGGCAGTTAATTGGCACCTTTCTTCAGTATTTCGATTAGCTAAAATGTCAGAGAATAAATTTATTTCGAGAGTACCAGAATATGCGGATTTTTATTTTAAACCAACTTTAATTGAAATAGCAAGAGATTTCGCATACGACAACATATTTACTATGAACTGCTTTGGTACTGGATATTCACGGGTATTATAAGTATCATCAACCTTTCTGCACACACCAGAGCTTAAGGGAGGACTGTTAAATTGATGCAGTTCTAAGAACGTTCCTTAAAAAGTGTTCATTGTTCCAATTACGACAGAAGCTCTGTCACTTGAAATACTATACAGTTTCAGTGAAGTATTAATACTTTTTGCTTAGAAAATCAGTCAATTTTAATCTAAAGTCAGCTGCAGCCAAAAAAGAGCCAAAACGCCAGTCAGTTATTTGGCAGCCAATGGCTTTTAAAGAGATGCAAAATAATCTGATATTTTGCTCCGAAGGAGTCAAGTCTGGCAGCCCTGAGAAAATCCCGCCAAGCCGTTCACGAAAAAGATCTTGCCGCTCTTGCGCAAGAAGAAAATAATAACAGTCACCATGGCGGGTAATCTAGATTTCCCTCAGATTACTTGCCACCTTTTTTTAAATACTGTACTTTCTATCGTAAGAAAATGACCTGCCCTAGATACGCGAAAGTGGGGAGTGGGGGAGAGTAATGTTTTCCCTCAAACTCGGGACGGTGGTGTATTTTTGTAGCCTAAGAATGATCGCCGAGGCCCGTTTCGCAGACAGTAAAGAATAGGATAGCGCCATCGGGATTGACCGTCTACCCATATGCCACGTTCTTTGATCTAGCCGAAACCCACCGACCAGCTCAGGGGTGCAGCACATTTTCCGCCTCTCAGTGACGAAATGGTTGAGGGGCAAGAGGGTGGATAGGAATGGTAGGGCGGAATAGGCCCTACTGCGCTCGGTGCAGAAGCATTATGGGGGATAACCGAAGCCAAGAAGAGGTGGAGAGGAGGGGCTTATCGGTTTAAACTCTATTTCTTTGTTACTGCAGATATATATACAGCAGTGTCTTGCTAACTCAGAAACCAGAAAAGTGGAATCTTAGCTGGTGCACGATCTTAGTCAATGGTCCATCAGCAGAGAGGGAAGATAAGTAGAGAAATTTGAAGTACATTCAAATTCTCCTTATTCTTTCCACACCATCGTAGATCAAAGATCATACTGCACTGGGAAGTGCCATGCATTATCAGTGTAGATGACTTACCTGTGCCTTGTTACAGGACTGGATATTCATGACAGAAAGACAAGGATAATTGCAGTACTACCTATATTCTGTCAATGGAAATGAGCAATCCCGTCAGAAAGTAAGGAAGAAAAACTTAAAGATAAGTGGAATTCAGATCTTACGCAAAAGAAGTTCCTACAGTCAGGATGGTAATAGAGTGACATGTATTTTACAGAGAACAAAACTCAGTCTTATGGATAAGGCAGGGTCTTAATCAACAAAGGATGTTAAAAGGCAGGATCTTAGTCGAAAACTAGAAGCCACAGTATTAGCTAAAGCATCACCAATATACTCCCTAAGGTCACAGCACAACAGAAATTGGACAAATAAAAACAAGCAGAACATAAATTAAACATTTTAGGCAAATTCTTTATTGCAGACAATTTGTTCTTCATTTTATAAACCAGTACTGTAGTGTAAATGATAAGCTTTGGCTGATAAAAAGAGGTATGTGCTAATGAGTAAGAGTACTAGATAATGGAGGGGGATAAAGACTAACAAAACATAAAGAGTATTAGTTACATCCTTTCCAATACACTTATTTATGCAATGAGATTCTGAGATATGTGTTGTATAGTTTGGTACACTGAACAATGGTACAGTGCTAGATCCACATTTTTAATATTTAAACATACTATACAACCATAAAAATGAGTCTCTTGTATCATGTCAGCACCGCTGAAAAAATCTTCATACTTATATGCAGTACATCCAAAATGAAGAATGCACACTTGCTTCGACAATGCATGTCATAGCTGACAATATCCTACTTTTGTCTCACCTGTCCACTCAAGGAGCATTATGTAAGTTCTAACATGTTTGTCCCCTGATGTTCCATATGTATATAATATCTATGCATGTATTTATGAAGCAGGGCCATAATGAAAGATGATAATTATGTACAGTGGAACCTTGAATGACAACCACCACTTGTTCCTCAAACAAATGGTCATTTTGTACATGCAGTCACTTATCCAGGTTGATTTATTTTTGTTTTTGTCAAGATATCTAGTTTACAAATTATTCTTTCTTGGTCATAGGCATGGGACCGCTGGGGGACAAATGGACCATGGCTGGATGCAAAACCTCCTAAATAGCCCTTCCAAAGCATCAGATTAGCCAGCTGATGTTCTCTAGTACAGTAATAGGAGAATGAATGGATAACTGCAACAGATAGGTGGTTGGCATATGGAGGTCGAATGTATAGGAAATATGAATGGTCATCCCTGAAACCTGGTTGCTGCAGTGGGTAGCCTCAACATTCAAAGCGTTTTTGGGCCAGGTTTGACTGCAATGACCAAGCTGTTTTTTTTTTCTTAATGAATGGATGCTGAGAATAATATACTACTCTGAAAATAATGAATCAGTCATGCATTATTCAATGGCACATGAGCTATATACATTCAAACATTCTTATTTTGAAATTCATGGGACTCACAAAACTTTCTGTATTAAGCACATTTTAATAATATTCACATGAATAATCCAAGCCAACTAGTTAACGACTTGGGAAGTGTTTTGAAAATATGATAATTTTAATTTGCAGTTAAATGTTTTTGTAATAAGCATGCTCAAATGTATGCTCAAAATTCATTGCAAGAAAAAAAATTTAGATGCTAACACAAATATANATGTAAAAGTCTGAAAATAAGAGCATAATGTTTTTCAACATATCAGTTTCCAAAACAGTGAAAACAGACAAAATCACATTCCCTCCTCATTTATACACTTCAACAAACATCAGAAGTAATTAATGATATGTAACAATGTGGTCATGTAATGTTGTGAGCTCAGCATATAAACAGTGCTGTCTCATTTCTATTCCTGACCAAAACTGTGCCACAATGCTTCTAAACAGTCAGTAAATCATTATAATTTTATTGGTCCTCCAATTAACATAATTAAGACCGGTGTTGGGTCAGTTTTAACCCTGAGAGCCAAGGGGCTACAAATGAATCTTCACCCTTTGGGAAATTATTCCCCATTTGAAAGCTTGTCTGCATTTTGCTTGAAGTTACATTTGTCTAGTATTGTCTCAAGAGTATGGAGAATATTGAAATATTTGTGAACAAAGTGAAGAGACTCAAACGGGTCTTGCTCATGGAATATTAATGTGAAAGTCAGGTAATTCATTCAATTCCAAGGACCAATAAACATGGGTAAAAACAGTTGTATTCCATGATGCAAGGCTAGTTCTGATTTATGTCAAGGCTTGACATTACTTAACATTTGCTTAAGACAAAATATTCAAAAGCCAGTGAATTGCCAGCCCCAGGAACAGAAACTTGTCTAAGGTGAGTTTATTTGAAAAAGTCTGATCTGGCAAATGGAGTGTGGCCACATGATGGAAAATATATTTCTTTCCAGGTAGTTTTCACTCTCAGAAGCTGAAACAATTAGAAACCAGTTTGTCAGTGGTTTAGTGTTTAAGGCAAGGAGAGAGGTCAACTCTTTGGTAATTATGCTATTTTTCTCTTCCTTCAACCTGTGTTGCTCAATTCAATGAGTTATCCGTGTCCTAAAAAGTGTCAGCCTCAGCATTAGATGAAGGTCTCTGATCCTTTCTATTGTGCTGAAACATAGTAAACCTAATATTGGCACCCTACCCCCATTCAGAAAGAGTTCAAAAATAAAAAAAAACCACCCCTAGTTCACTGAGAAAGCTCTATGGGTTTAGGCGATAAACATCAGGTCAGTATGATTGGGTTTTCCATGATGATCTTATATTTCATTTCAAAGCCAGCATTGTGCTTTAACAGCTGCTACTGACTTGCTGTGAATATCTCGAGATGTTACACACCATATGCAGTGCAAAGCTGATGTGTCCACAAGACGATATTTTATGTTTCTTTATGGCACCTCAAAGTACATATATACATGTAATAAAATGATGGCTCCAGCACCTATGTGCTCACAGAAGAAGAATTGACTAAGCACAGTACTTAGTTATTCTTCCACTGCTTCTTTCCTTCACACATAATTCTACTGTGTCAGTCAACATTTCATTCAATACAACGGAATCAACTTGTACAAAAAATCCATGAACTAATAACTATTAATTTATGTAATAATATAAAATATGTCAATAAACTTAGAGCAACATCATAAAAGGCAATGACAACAATGTAAACAATGGTGAGACTTCTGAACAAATTTACAAGGACTGTCTGGAAGATTTGTTAAGAAATTAAGAAAAGGGAGATATTCGTACAACTAATATCCTCTGTACAAGTATGAGCTCTCAATGTGGGAATATGGCATACAGAAAGCTCTCAGTTCCTTGTAACAAATGATAGAAATGAGTGCCTTCAACAGTTTGGGATGGCGGTCTACACATTCATTATGCAAGCCAGGTATTTTGAAGTACTATTGTTGAAGGTTGCTATGATGCTGTGCACACATTTTGGCTTCCTAGCAATGGATTGTGCACATGAACAATCAGACAGTAAATGAGACTTCAGTATCAAAACAATCCAAAGTACTATTCTACTCACAAAAAACTACAACAATCTACAAAATGAATATTTTTCCAGACTGAGTGCACTTCTATGGAATTTTGCAATAATAAATATGAACATCTATGTGTGAGAAGCGGTGGTGCAAAAGACGCAAACTGCAGGACTGAATTGTTGAAAGTTCAGACTGCATAATTTGACTGCCAGTTGCGGTGACATCCAAATGACCCAATCTCATCTTTAGTGTCCAGGTTTATAAGGGTTGAACTCATCTTTCTTAAGGGATGCTAGGCTGTGATTGACAACTCTGTGGTGTGCCTCATCCGCCCGTATGGCAAGAATGACATCTTTCATGGTGGCATCCGGCTGTGCACACACACAGAAAAGAGAGCATATGAGTATCCTCTTTAAAGCTGAATGTTAAAATGCATAGTTTAATCTGAACAATAGTATTTGCAACAGCTTTAATGACAAACTGAGCGTACTATTATTTGATAATTTTGGTTTTATCTGCACTCATTAAATGTCTTATTATTTTATCCATTTTGGCTTTTTCAACTCTGTTCTGTATGGACAGTCTAAGACAAATTAATTTTCACAAAATAGTAAGAAAATATGTCAACAGTGTTCTCAGAATTGGTGGAAACTTCATACACAAAGGATACATTTGAAGAAAGCATATTACCCCCAAAGGAGAGCGTTCATTCTCATGTTCAGATCTTTTACAAACTGTTTTGGCACAGATAGCCATACACAAATGGCATTTCCTGGTGTTACAATCAAATTGCATGTTACAAACCAGATGTTAACCTGCCACCTGATGATTTTAGTCTGTAGTATGACTGCTAACACCAGGAATCGTCATATTAACATACCTACACAATGGTCTGCAAGACTGCAAGAAATCTGAACTAGAATATAAAAGCTCCCCAATATAACTTTTGTTAACAGTATTTCTTTTGCCACTGTTATAGTGACAGTTTTGCCATCCCAGTAAAAGTGATAGCATCTTCCTTCTTACATGATTGCAGTTATTGTGAAAGAAGTCTATAAAAAAGCAAATAAATGTTCACTCTCTCACTTTTAATTTCCAGTATCTGATGGCCACATCAGGTGCAGCTTGAGTTTTCCAGTGTTGCATGGGTCCATACTCAATGTCCTGCAACAAACACAAATGATTTATGAGTTATGAAAGTCTTGCAGCGAGCACATAATGAAACTTCCAAGATATATAAGATGCAAAAATTGTCACCGCATGCTTCGAACCAGTTGACCCTCATTATCTTGGCAGCAGAAGGAAAAAGATATTGTCAAATTATGAAAGTAAACGGTTGGTGCCATAAAAGAGATGAAAGAAAAGGAAAGCACCACTGAAGCCAGGAAAAATTATTAAGATTCTAGGATGTTGAGTTATAATAGACAAGACTAACTCCCCATTTTACAAATGGGCAGGCAGGCAACGCACCAGCGGTGAAAGAATACCTAGAGCACCAAAAGGCATCATAAACGAATGCATTAGACTCCGTGAAAAAGTTGGACAATTGGCTAATCGGGCGAATTGAAAAGATGTATCGGAGATTGTATTTCGTTGCTATACACATTCTTTTTTTTAAAAAAGGGTAAAAAAAATAATGAGGACTGATGTGTATAGTTACCTTATCTGTATTTTTGTATAAATTTAGGTGAAAACCGCATGTTTTATGTTATGTAGTTCTCAAAAAATCTGTGACACAAAACCACATTCCCTTCTTCCTGCATTTCCTTATGTATAATGTGATGATCATAACTCTTCTTTGTTTGCTGAAGATTTTTGGTACTCTAATCTGTAAACACTTCTAGACAAAACAGAAAACATCACTTAGCTACTTTGCCATTCATCCAGCCTTGTTTCTAAACATTCCTTTATCTACTAAGTATTCTTCACAATAATGCAGGCTAGTTTGAGTTAACATGCTCAGCAACATTTGGTGAATATATCCCAATCTAAATATTGCATGTTATTTGTTCCCATTTATTACAACGGTCAGACTCCTTGTTTACTTCTTTTGCTATCTTTATAGCTTACCTCTAAGCACTTTGTGTAAGTTTTGACAGCTTCTTCTTCCAAATATCCTACAAAACGATGACAGAACCTTCCACTGAAGATATAGCTTATGCCAAAGAGTGTAACAAACACACCTGTAAAAACAGTAGAAACCGACATGAAAGATAATCTGCTTGCAGAAGGAGAATGAGTCATTTTCCTGAAATTAACTTACTTGGATCCACTAAGTGGTACTCCAGATGTTTAGGCATACCTTATGTTTTTCACTCTGTCACCACTGTAACTTTGTTTCAGCATTTTGTGAGATAAAATTCAAACACATGGTTTCCAGAGGTACTTGGCTTTGCAAAATTTAACACCTAACATCTGAAATTGGTGGAAAAAATGAGACCATGGCTGGTGTTAGTAACTTGCATATGGGACTTTATCCTTGTTAATTTCAAGACATTGCCAGTGTTAAATATAAACCAGTGCAAAGGTAGAGAATGCAGACAGGGCATGGTGCCCTAACTACATGCCTCAGAACTCCAGGTCTGCGCTCCCATGCAGGCCGATCAAGATGCAGTTCTCGATGAGATGAAAAAAAGAGCTGGCTCTCTTCACTCTGCAGTTTGCAAATAATTCAACTAACCGATACCACAAAAAGGACATCCTTCACACTGGGGATATCAGTTTGCTTTCTAGCTCCTTCCTTCATCTCATGGTCAGCATGGTAAGGGCCACCACTCCGGAATTTCCCGGGGAATGGCTTTTACTTGCCTTGGCCCATTCACATAAAGTTTACATGGCATCATTTTGTAAATGCTTGAAAATTATTTATGATATCACCAAGAACGTTTATGCACAAGCACAAATCTGTGCAGCTGGTCATGTATTCATGATTGGTTTTCAGACTTATTACACCACAGAGCAAAATAAGGCCGGAGGCTTTTTCATCCAGAGCATAGTTCAAGAGTTAGTGTTTTCTACATTTAAAGAAAATGACCCATTAGAATAAGGCTGAATGGAGAAAACAACGGAAAGAGACAAAGCCATGACTGGATGAACAGAGCCAATCAATTATAGGAATAACATGGATAACTATGACAAGATCCTATCCATTATTGCATACTTGAGTGAGCACTATCAAAGGAAATATTTTTCCTCATAACTAGCCCCAATGCCCTTATCTTGGGCAAGAAATGCTTTGCAAAAATTAGAATTAAATAACCTAAGAAGAATCACACACATCAAAACAAATTTTTTTCATAGAAGAAGAATTGAATTATACAATGCTTCAAGCATAAAAAATACTTTCATTTATGTTTCTTTAGCTAGATCATTATACTTTTTGTACTAGATTCTCATAAAATGTAGAGGGTACCAAATATAAATAATCAACATTCTTCCAGGATTACTTCAGCCAGCTGTATTACATCTAAATAATCCAGATAATTGTGTTAAAATATGTAATTATGCTTATCAAGTATGGAAGTTTATTTTACCTATCTTAAATAATGGAGATTTGCTTTATTTTGAAAGAATGTTCATATCTAATCTTGTTTCAAAAAGTAATGTTCAACTGAAAGTTTAATTTTCATGAGGGTATAGTAAAGTTAATTTCATTTGTTGTTCTAAAATGTTCAAATATACATCTATTAATGATACTGGTGATTTGACCATGATTTTGAGACTATTGTACCGAACCCCTGACTGAATCAGCACATATTTAACTTTCTTCACTGGTTGAACTCCTTCATACCTTGCGAACCGATGACACACAGCCTGAAGAACAAGGATGGTTGCTTGAGCTGAAGGGCAGTCAACAGGTGCATCCTTTCATTTTCAGCTTCCTCTGGAGAGAATATACAACAGCTGTGCTTGTTCTGACAAGTATGAGACTCACATGAGGATGAGTTCTATTTATACCACAGCAAATGACCATTGTGGCTATCTGATCTGCTAATCTAGATCAGATATCATGTGGGAAGACTTTTATAGGCTTAATATCTGGTGAAGCTTGTAAAGATACTTCATAAATATGTAGAAATTTCTTTCCAGATAACAAAGCGGGGAAACTACCAAAGTTTCGTTGATAATATTTTATGAAATGCTGCATATGGCATCTTTACAGAAAAGAATGTGTTGCAGTTTGTCCATTGCCCTCCACTGTCACGGCTCTTATTATTCACTACCAAAACATTTTCTTTCAAATTTATTCACAACAGTAATATACTCAGTGCTTCCTCTTTACATCTCCCTTTCCCCTTTCCCTTTTCCTCCACTAACACCACCACCAACATCTCCTTAAGCGATAGCAGGTACATTGCCCCAATAATTCATACTTAATCAAGAATAAACACCTGTCCTAACCTACCCAACAAAGTGTGTATCCAGCCTTGATCTCTCTGCATTTTTCTCAAGGATCGCATATGTCTCAGCATGGCTGCAACCATACCAGGAACACCAGCGACAGTTTCTAGGAAACATATACGGCTGCAGAGACAAAAGCCCACAAATTAACAGTTAATGACCCAGCAAAGAAAGAAGTAAATTACAAGAAAAGATACAGTGCATAATAAAGAATGGCACTGATGGTCATTTTTGTGAAGTTAACTCCCTTTAATCCGCCAGGTGGTGCTCCAACTGTTCAGGTACACTTCATGTTTCCCACCTTGTACCCATCTAACTTTACATATATTAATGGCATATAATTTGACGCAAAAGAATTCAACCCTAAGGTTTCAAGAGGTACTTAGCCATAGCATTTGAAATTTGGCACTCCACATCAGGCCAAGAAATGCAATTCAGCCCTTTGAAATAATATTTGTAAAGAGCAATAAATGTGACTGTCGGCTGGCGACAGCAGCTTGCATATTGTTGTTTTTCATCTTTGTGAACTGAAAGACATTCCTGATGTTATAGCTTAGTTGGCATTACTTTGAAAGTATTAGAAAGAAAATTGTTTAAGATATCCTAGAGAATATTCTTGCACATACACAGGCTTCTGCAGCTGATAGTATGTTAACAGTTGTTTCTCAAATTTACAAGGTCAAATAACAGAAAACAACCAGTAGGCCTTTTCACCCACGGTATATTTCGAAAGTCATCATTCTTTACATCTGAGGAAAATAACCCATTTCACTGCTAAGTAAATTTTGTTCATGAGCAAACAACATAGATTCTATTGCACACCTCATGAAATACATTTTTTCACTTCATTCTCACTCTCAGTGCATTTATTCCTTGGCAACAAAAAAAAAATTTTTTTTTCCTTCATAACCTTGATATACATGTAATGCAGTAGGTGGAAGTTCTGTGACTGCTAAATATATACATATACATACTTAAGCCATTTCCTCTCATTCCTCTCTCCGTATTTAAAGCCAGAAAACAGATCGAAAGCACCACGAAACAGCTGGACTGTTTTGAATGCACACTGTAAAATATTAGAAATAGTGACATGATTAATGTAACTGGCTTGAAGAACGGAGGCTGGAAAAGGATAGTGGTAACTGAGAAAGGGGATTTCAAAGCTGGCCTGTCCGTCAGACAGACCATTTAAACTTATTATGCTAACATTTTTCTGTCAATATCAGTAGTAACTGTACATTTGAAATGTGAAGTGACATGTATATATAATAAGCCATTTATAGTTTTCCTATGTTTTATATTTCTATTCCATTCCATGTCTGCATATACAAATAGGTAAAGACATGACATTTAATTTTGTTTTTAAATCAAAATAATCTGTACATCCACCTATCTATACTTTCAGTGCTTCCCAAAATTTCTTGGCTATGATCCTGAAAGGTCACATTATAATCTACTTATGCACACCATATGCAAAGCCCTAATGAAGGAGATTGCATGATCCTGCCCCTCTCCCTTAAGTGGATCATCTATCTCAGACAGAGTCTGGACAGTTTGTAAATATGGCTCCGCTTTTGTACGTCTACAGCTAAAAATTTTGAAATCAAATATGAGTCAGAGTAAATTAATATGAAAATGTCAACCACAGCTTTCTTGCATGTCAATCTCTAGTGATCTATAGACTACATTTGCAGAAAACAACAGTTGTATGTTCTGTTTCTGTATTACCTAAAGATTTTAAAAATTTTTGTAAAAATTAAATACAAGTGTGACTCAATCCTTCCAGTGTGCCAGGAAGACAATGGACCAAAACACTTGCTAAACAGGAGTATCATCTTCTGAAGATCTTCTCTAACCTCACTCTGTAAGTAAAAGCGTTTCTATCTATTATTAGGAATTAAGCACCTACACTGGTGCACATGACTTTGAGTTACCTTGTCTACAAATCCTTCTGGTTGTTTGTGAGTTATTTTAACTTCGTGTACTTGATCCTGAGTCCTGTTTGTGGAAGAGATTAATGTTAATTTATTGAAGAGGATAAATATTATGTTTATGTAGGAAGATAAATATTATGAATATGATAGAGATATAATGGAACACTATATATAAAAGAGGAAATAATAATATGCATTAGGAAAGATGGATAAATTCTCCAGGTTCATGTAGAGAATAAGGTTGTATACCTATAATGTGCTTATATATGTCCATAAGAAAAATCTCAAGTACTAGGTGGGCCAAAAAAAATAGTTTAAACATTCAAATTATAATAACACCAACAGTTAAAAAGAAAATGAGATAAAATTTTATAAATATTAATAGAAAGATATAATCTACACTTGTTTCATTGGCCTATGTGCTATACTTTTGTCAAGGTAAAACGAAAAAACATGTCAAAAACGCGTCAAGTGTTTCAGACTCACATCATGCACGCACTTTTTTTTTGACATTTTTTTTTTCAGTTTTTCAGCTATCACATAACTTTAGCAGCTACATAGGTGAAATCTGCAGCATTAACAGGCAAATGTAAATGCCAAACTTCACCTGCAGAGGATCTGAATTATTGAAGTTATAACAGTTACCATACAGTGAATTTAAGGAAATTTTTTGACCCACCTGTTACATTGATGGATTTCTGAATCAACAAAATTGATATATTCTCTTTGTTTTTGTTGTTTCTGTTGCCAGCAACCACTGATGATGGTGCTGCCACTATTTTCAAAGATATGCTGACAACCTTTGTCATAATGTCCAATCATTATCAGTAATACTGTAAGTATAAGCACCTCTGACATTTATATTATTTATAATTATTATTATAAACAATGATCACTGATAATAAGAACAGTAACAACCTGATCACAAAGTTACTTGGAACTGATGAGATATGGAGCTTTTTATATAATCATTACAGGACGGCAGGGTAGCTGAATTCATCACCTCTGTTTACAAGTGTTCTGTGTCTATTTGACAGAACCCTGGGACTCCCACAAGGTTTACTTGGGCAAGGGTAAATAGCAGGGACAGAGTTAGGAGCAAAGTTATGGATGAGAAAGGTCCCAACAAATTGGCGAAACTACTCTCTTGGGTCTGCTTTCTCTTTCCTTCTTCCTTCCTAACAGTATAACCTACCTTTCTCCTTCCTATCAGTACAACCTACCTTCCTCCTTCCTAACAGGACAACCTACCTTCCTCCTTCCTAACAGTATAACCTACCTTCCTCCTTCCTATCAGTACAACCTACCTTCCTCCTTCCTAACAGTATAACCTACCTTCCTCCTTCCTATCAGTACAATCTACCTTCCTCCTTCCTAACAGTACAACCTACAGAGCCAGGATTTTACAAGGAGCTATGACGTCGTACTCATTCCACATTTGGCTAACTCATTTTTTTTTTGATAGTCTGAGAGCTGTTCAGATTACTATGATCTTCCATTTATCTTCTTTTTCCTACAAAAACAAATGTAGAGTTTTGACTCGTTATTATATCCCAATTTTACAAGCAAAACTACATCTGTTCCATTGTTTTGCTTTGAGCAACAAGTTGAGAGCACTAAATTTCTCAAAATCTCCAAAAATGACTTAGACAAATGTGGAATGACCATGATGATAATAAAGATGTTCAAAGGTCTTTTATATAGAAGAACCCATCCATTATGAGGTTTTAGGTCGTAATTGAGAGGAAATCATAAATGAAAGGGTCTTATCTCAGAGGGTCCACTGTATTTGTAAACTGGGTTGAAAAATTAGACTCACATAATGTGAGAATACCGTACTTAGTGCTGCAGAAAGGGGTCTAGTTTTACCCATCCATGTTTTTTTAGAGTGGACAACAATTAAATGAAAACCATTTCAATGAAAGTCCTGCTGGAACAAAAGGAAAACAGAAGCCCAGTTTATTTTTCTCTTTTTAGGCTTCTCTGTCTAAACCCGAAACCTTATCTAAATGGAACATATGTCTGTGGTCCGGAAGATTTCATTTTATCCATGGTCTGCTGTGTATGTTTTCCAATGAACCCCATCTTTCTTCCCTCCTTGTCTTGCCCAAAAGAGACCAATGTCCTAGGTGGATAAGCAAACCCCATATGAGTCCCATCCAGAGCAGCCAGTGTGGGACCTACCATATGGGATGAGGCATTGTGTAAGTTCCAATGGGCGGCAACTCCTTCTTGGAGGCATCACCTATACTGGAAGTCTTCACCTCTGTCTCAATTTTCTGCTCCTCTGCAGCCTTTGGTTTTCTGAAAGTGGTCACAGATTTGAACAAAAATTAAAAATCCATGAAGTCTAGGACCCCACCTTGGTATTACTAACAGGACTGTAATATCACTTGTCCCCTGCGGAAACTTTCACTGAAGACGGTGGGCAGCAGTCTCATTCCCACTGTCCAATCTTACTAAGTACAGTGCTAGATCTATAAATGTTAACTCTGTTTTATTTTTTTTTATTTGTTATTCTCGATGGTGTAAAAGCCTTTTGTACATACTGCTTACTCCCGCTTCCAGGGCCGATAGCACCCACAATTTCATCACCCCTCTCCCTCAATTCAAAATCTGCAAGGTGTGTAACGACATCAAGGGCCGTATATATGCCTCGTTTCTCTCCCCCTCCCCCCCAACCCCACCCCTCGTCCACGCATAACCGTCACTTAGGGTCCCTCCGGTTCCCACAATCCCTCTTCATTCCTTCTCTCTTCTTCATGTTTTTCTCATCCTTACCTTGGGAGCCCCCATTCCCCCTCATTCATCTCTCAAACCAACATTCTGGAAGCTGATAAGTAAAGCTAAGGCCAGTAAAAATCTGATAAACAATAGGTCTTCTCACCTCGCTATCCACCCCACTTCCCCCTTAACCCTCCCTTTTCTCCTTCTCCCTTTCACCACATCGTTACATTACATCTGGGCTCGGATGACGATCCTTGCTCGGCAGAAACATTACAATGCTGGAAATGATATTATCACAACTTCATCTGACCTAACGGTAGACTATCATGCTCTGCATCTTTCTTATTGAACGCACGCACGCACGCACGCACGCACGCGCGCGAACACACGCACGCACGCACACACACACACACACACACACACACACACACACACACACACACACACAAAGTTTTCTTTTCGCCATTACAGGGATATAATCCAGAAAACTGTGGACAAGAGATATCAAAGAGATATGAAGAGGGTTCAAATACAGGTGCGAACGAATCATGAAAGGGAAAAAAAAAGGGTGAAGGTAGGAAGGAAGAAGACAGGAAAAAAACCGAGAGAGTGAACGCGAGAAAAGAAAACTAAACGTAGAAAGAATTGTAGAAAGAAGACAGAGTGAAGGAATAAACACAGGAAATTTCATTCATTCATTCATTCATTCATTCATTCATTCATTCATTCATTCATTCATTCCTTCATTCATTCATTCATAATAATGCTTTACTTGAAATGCGCCAAATCTGAAGGATCTGGTATAGTGTCAAATTTCCCCTCACGAAACTTCTCTACTTTGTCCTTGATTCCTTTAGAATCTGCCAGGCCTCGTTTCTGTTTAAAATACAAAATAAACACACGTGTCAGCAACTACTCCAGGCTGTTCAGTGGCGAGGGGGCACCAGTAGTTGGTTCTGAGTTCGATTTTCAAGAAGGCCTACCTCAAGCCTACCTGTACTTCAGGCAAGCGATTAAGAAAGCAAGGGCCTGTAAAGGGAGGAAAGTGATACAGATCTATAGATCCAGGCTGAATATCTGGACCAGGAACTGACAAGACCATACTACTGAATTACAGTATCTCAGAATATGGCCACCATGCCCTAGGGGATGCTAAACAGCATCATGGAATTACTACATGCATGTCCCAATTATTTACTGAAAATCTGAAGCCACCAGTCTGTAATAATAGTATAGTAATAAAGATAAGTATTCTTCTTTTTTTCTCGGTATCTGTAGGAAGGGCAGATCCATATGTAATAAGAAACAACAACAGTAACCACAACAACAACAACGTCAACAACTCCATCAATGACATATTTAATGATGTGATAAGTCATATCTCATCATTTTAGGGTCACTAATGCCTAATGAGCCAAGGTTTACAAAATGACTAGATGGGCGTGGAGGGAGAGAGAGAGAGAGAGAGAGAGAGAGAGAGAGAGAGAGAGGAGTGGGGGAGAGAGGAGAAACACAGAAGAAGAAAGGAAGTCGAACAAGTAGGGAAAATGACATAAAGGGAATTATAACTCTGACAGGGATGGGGAACGTATCTTGCAAGTCTGGTCAGAATACAGTATACAGTATACAGATATAGTACGTAGAACTAGTAGATCCAACCATAGATCGTGGTACTAGTAGATTAGAAGATGTGTTAGCGCAGAGGAGTCTATTAACCGATTTTTTTTTGTTGGAAAGAAGGGGGAGGGGAGGAAGTGGGAGTGCGGAAGGGTGTAGGAGGAGGAGGTCAGGTAATGCTTTGTTTGTAAAAGTTAAACTTGGTGTTTTAAAAGTCATATTAGAATGGGAGGGTATAACACAGCATATCTATATTATCTATCTGATTTGTAGATAATATATGATATATATTATACATCTATCGGGGNGGGGGGGGGGGGGGGGAGAAAGAAAGAAAGAAAGAAAGAGAGAAGGAAGGAAAGAAAGAAAGAAAGACACAAAGAGAGAAGTCCTGCTTTGCATAGCCTCCTACTGTCTTCTGGCAAGAGATAATGAGGAGGACACATCATTACTGGCACTTCTCTGGAACTCACAGCACTTACAGTCAACGCCAGCCTAACCGATCTAAGTACAGCTGTACTTAGCTTGATTGAATCAATGTTACCGTTAGGCCAGAAACTGATAAATCAGCGATAACGTTATCACTTGTCATAGGCGATGGAATGGGGAAGGGGGGGGAGAAGGATAGGTGAATCGAAGAAGGTGGGGGTGGATTAACTGCATTTTTTCCCCCTCTCCTGTTCATATATTAATAGATGTTTCTGCTGATTGTTTTTCGTGAGTTCCAGTGAACAGCCCTCTTTTCCTACCCTTACATTGTCCCTCATTCCAGCATAAATTATTAAAGTCTTTGGGTGCCGCCTATGACTCGCTGCTGTATCGACCTGAACTATGGCCTACAGAGGCTTGGCACTGTAGAGAGGTCTTAGAACGCAATATTATCAGCAGCGCTAAATTCGGTTCTGGCCAAATAATTATTTATTACACACACCACCACAATGCTGGCCTGGCCTTTAGCCAGGTGTACGTATACTGAGGCTTTTCAGTGTCTGCTTTGCATTTTTTTTTCTGTTATTTAAACTTATGAGATTATATGAAGCCGAAAAACTCTTTTATTTCTTAGACTGACTGGTGGATATTTCTTTATTTACACTGTGTACGGTCCCCGTGGGCAAAATGACCCTATCTGGAGATCAAATTTTAGGCAATTGAACACACAGAATAAAGAAGTCAGTGGGGATGGGGTGAGGTGAGGGCGACTTTTAACCCCNTCCACCTTCCATCAATCTGGTGTTTGGTTTGAATTAAATCAAAGTAGAAATAGCCCACCGGCTGTCAGACCTTTGATTGACCATTTGTATCAACAGCTCAGTTAAACTTTATCCTACCTTATCTCCAACTTCCACTCTACGTCTATTCCATTTCCTCCGGAATTAACGGTTTACCCTACACGTAGAAATGAACAGCAATAATAATTAATATACTTACCACCAGTCAGAGAGAGAGAGAGAGAGAGAGAGACAGAGACAGAGAGAGAGAGACAGACAGAAAGGAAGGAAGGCAGACATTACAACGAGAAAGAGAGAGAGAGAGAGAGAGAGAGAGAGAGGAAGGGAAAGACAGAGAGATTACAATTAGTGACGTCTCTCATGGAAAGTGAGCGGTGAGGAGCAGACCCTTCAGATCTGCCAATGCACTACTAATACAAAACGTACTGATTTTCTATGCAATCGTGTCATGGTATGAGCAGAAATAGCCTGGGTCCGCTGAATCTGATCAATCATCATGTGAGCAGTGTTTGAGACGATCCCGTAAGCAGAGAAAGGTGACACTGAAGCAAATTCGTTATAACTTATTACGTTCATTAAAGGACTATTTGCACTGTCACTGATCAGTGAGCAGGCCGGTTAGGGCCCTATTAATTGTTTTTAATGAGTTCGGTACACATGCACTTGCCGACTACAGCATCTGCGCAGTACACGAATGCCCTACCTGAAAAAGATGGGGTGAAGCAAGCATCCTTTGCGTTGATAAAACGACCCATGAACTTCCTTGAGTAGAAAAAGATCTGCTCGCAGCATTCACAGTCGACAGGATTAGAGCAGAATAGCTTGACCCGTGCCGTGAAAATCCTCGTACTGTCGAAATCACAGACATGGTTTAGTAATGTTTGCAGCTCCTCTGAAAATTTTGCCGTAGACTAAACTTTAGCCGATAAGAACAAGTTGCTAGACTAGTCTTCTAGTGAATGGAACGAAAGCACACCGGCTGGCACAGTTGACGCAACACAAGAACCAGCGTTTACTATTAATTTCACTATCGTGTAAGCTTAGTCTTTTGATCGTTCGTGGACTAGGTCTACTTTCGATCAGCTGTGCGGAAATGTTTTGTAGGCTTGCATCTAGGTCAAGTTAGTCCATACGCATGCGCAGACGAAGCACCGGCTCGCGTTCATGTGTTACAGCAGACGCGTTGATGAAATCGATACTGGCATTGAGGTGAACACTCAGCGGGGCAAATCATAGAGATCCAGAGATTGTGAGCTATTTTCATTGAAGGAAGGCAACAAATATGTTAAGAGAAAAAGTATGTACATAAAATTCATTCATAATTTGTCATTCATCAGCTTCAGTTGGTGGAAATAATCCAGTATCGGGACTGATGAAACGTGGGTCTAAAAATAGACACTCTTTCGTCAGTTGATGATGAAATGAGGTCACATTTTTCATTTTGTTTATCGCTTGTTAAGTACATTATAATCCTGATTACGTTATCCAGGTTAAATAAGTGCATATCAGAAAATGGTATGGGAAAAGTTGATGATGTAAGAAGTTCGACTGTACTCTTTGTGAATGGGCCTTTTACTGAGGGAACAAATAGATTCTCCGTGCCTCTGTCTCTCCCCTTGTCTCTGTTTCTCTGTCTGTTTCTCTGTCTGTCTGTAGCCCCTCTCTCTCTCTCTCTTTCTCTCTCTCATTTCTACTTGGTTAGCCTATATTGCATTAGCATTGTCGCTGTTATGAAGGTCATTTCTGGTCCCATATTCTCATCACTGGACTGTAGTAAGCAATTTGAGAAATCTTCAAAGCTATTATGGACAATGAATCATAACTTGAGGANGGGGGGGGGGGGGGGGGGGGGGGAGGCAGGGAGTGGGCGTGGGTGAGGACATGGCACGAAAAAACACCAAAAAAAAACAATAATCGTGGCGATGGAGTAAAGGATAATGTCCTTTGTAGGTATGAAGATGCCAACGTATTTTTCACTGTTGGCTATATTAGGTTTTACACCTCTCATTAACTTATCCTGGGGTGCCGTTTCAAAATACTTTCCAAATATTTTGTTTAGCTCTTCCTCCAAATTTTGACACAAAGAAAAATGCACCTGAACCAGTTAGATTTTGAGAACTTAGGCAGTGAAGCAGACAACCTAATATTTTCGGCCTTTTCACTCAGTAAACAGGGTAACCTTACCCACTTAGCAACAACCACAAATTTTATACTTGAGTGACTGAACCTCACCTATTCTGAGTCTACACATATATTTGCACCTATCTAAGCCTTTGAAATTAAAATCCA
>JAWQUT010001136.1:0-10639 GCA_033807755.1 Ellobium chinense | reverse complement strand
ATTTCTGGTCTCATATTCTCATCACTGGACTGTAGTAAGCAATTTGAGAAATCTTCAAAGCTGTTATGGATAATGAATCATAATTTGAGGAGGGGGGGAAGGCAGGGAGTGGGCGTGGGTGAGGACTAGGCATGAAAAAAAAAATAATAATTGTGGCGATGGAGTGAAGGATAATGTCCTTTGTAAGGGAAAGGACTCGAAATAGGGGCATGGGGACCACTAGGATGGGAACTTACATAGTGTGTTATAATTTTATACATATTAGTCACTGTAAGCATCTGGACGTACATATTGGAGGGGGAGGAGTGTGGGGGAGGGGGAGCCCCATCGGAGTGAATGACATTATCTGTTGTGACAGTTGTAGATCGACCTGTATTGTTATCCCAAAGGAATACTTAGGATGGGTTGATGATAGCACTGGTAGTCTCTAGACTGATGACAGCAGTCTCTAGATTCTCTAGATTGATGACAGCACTCGTAGTCTCCCACTGCGCTTGCTGCCGTAGTTCTAGTCCTATAGCAAGAATAATGAGCAGCATCAACTTCGGAGGGTCAGCGACCAGACAGTAGGAGCAACCGAATTCGAGCTGGAGTAATTGGGTATGCCCGTCCCTACCCCCTCCCCCCAAAAGGAAATATTGTAAATCTCCCCTCGCACGGTTCCCTCCTCATTGCTTTCCTTAATTGTTTCTACCTCCCTTGACTGAGTTACTATCACTGTATGATTATAATTATGATGCCTCCTCCCGCAGGAAGGAATGCGTCCACCAATACAAGACTGTGAACGCTCAGCGAGTTGACGATCTCCTTGCTATGCCTCAGGACTCTCAAATCCTGCTCGTCGATATGGAACAAACTGATTAGGTATGGGAATCTGTGTAGACGATTGAGGTCACCACTACATGTACCGGTACTGAGCGCGGCTCATTCTAGAATTGGAGAAAATGTGTCAATGAACTTCTAGCGAAAATAACAAAAAATAGGGCACAATCGCAGATTTAAGATTTTTCCTCGCGGTGAGAACAGTTGTGGAGGGGGTGGGTGGGCACCACCTGCCTCCTCAATAATTCATTCATAAGTGAGTAGGTATATCCCACAGGCTGGAGAAAGAGAGAAGGAAGTGGACGTGTATGTGGGTGTAGGAGAGGGCATTGGGGAGGTTGGACGAGGTGGGTTCCCTAACCGCTTCTAGTTCAGATCCGCCATTGGCTATGGCGATAGACAGCCTGGCGGTCAATGATCGTTACGGGGGAGTGACTTGGAGCTGTTGGCGACGGTTGTGGTCATGTAACATAGATGATCGCGACCAGGAGATCAAATTTATAACAAATGTTATAAACAGTTGTCCCGGAAACCTGGTCGTCTTGACAGGTGTTGATTTATACAGGTGATCGCCAAAACAGGTTCAACAGAATGCTCGGGTGCGTTAAATACCATTTTAATATATCCCACAGGTGGGCCACAGACTGGAGAAAGAGAGACCTAAGTGAGCGTGTGTGTGCGTGAGGGATAGGGAGAGTGCACTGGGGTGGCTGGACGATATGGGTTTCCTAACCACGTCTAGGTATGAAGATAGGGAGAGTGCACTGGGGTGGCTGGACGATATGGGTTCCCTTAGGAGAGTGCACTGGGGTGGCTGGACGATATGGGTTCCCTTACCACTTCTAGGTATGAAGATAGGGAGAGTGCACTGGGGTGGCTGGACGATATGGGTTCCCTTACCACTTCTAGGTATGAAGATGCTCATAGCACCCGGCATAGCACCCGGCATAAAAATATGCAATTTTAAATAGTTTCAATAAAATCAGAAAACTGGCCACGGGGAGAAGGGAAGGGGTTGAATTTGAATTTCAAATGCTTAGATAGGTGCAAATACATTTGTAGACTTAGAATAGGTGAGGTTTAGCCACACAAGTATAAACTGTGTGGTTGTTGCTAAGTGGGTACGGTTACCCTATTTACTGAGTGAAAAGGCCTACTTAGGTAGCCTGCTTCACTGCCTAAGCTCTCAAAACCTAATTTTGGTTTAGGGGCATTTTCTTTTTGTCAAAATTTGGAGGAAGAGCTAAACAACATGTTTGGAAAGTATTTTGGCATGGGACCCATTGATAAGTTAATGAGAGCCCGTAAAACCGTATATAGCAAACAGTGGTAACTACACTGGCATCTTCATACGTTCAGATCCGCAGCTGGTTGTGGCGATAGACAGCCGGCCAGTCAATAATATTCATATAGTTACATGCAATATGCACCCAACATCCTCGAATTTTGCACAGAAAGGCATCCACGTAGATTAAAACTACTTTATGCTGCATAGCAATAATGTCGACACTGCCTCTCAACCAAAGGCAGGTAATGAGGTGAGAAATGGAAACCCGGCCCAGTAAGGCTTGTCTCCCTTTACGAATTAACTTTTGCCTTGTGATCATCGCCCAAAAACAGAAGTTCAAAGAGAGAAGGCATAATAGTGCAGAAGGAGCCTGACAGTAGGTTTAGGCTTATTATGACCTCTGTTGAATGATTTAACATTATGTGTGTGTGTGGTTTTAAAGAAGATTCAGAAAGATATAATGGCTTCTAAAAGAGACTAAGAGAATTCTCCTAAAAAGTGAAGCATACAGACAAATTGTTTCAAGAGCATTCTCTCTCAGGATTTACGACCGAAGAAAATGCTACCTCTCATCGAGTCCAAAGTATTTTACCTATCTCCACCACCACCAAAAACCACTGTCACGACCACTAATAATGACAACAAGACAACAACAACAACAACAACAACAACAGCAGCAACAGCAGTGGTAGCAGTGTACTATATCTCACCTTTTAGGTTCTATTTATTCCAGTCTTATGCTACAAAAACACTTGCCTCAAAGCAACAAAATATAGTTTTACCATTGAGAAATAATAGTTATAACATTACATAAGCCTTTTTGATCACAATGCGCTCTATTCACATTATATATTATAACCAAAGTGTAACCTTGACTGTCTGCCTTGGTTCATGGAAAAATTGCACTCATTACTTTGTATTTGTAACATGGAGCTCCACCTGAATAATCAAAATCAAATGACTGAAAAATAATAAACCCGTGCGGGTGAAATCAGACTTAACAAGATACACTTATTAAATGAGGACTTAATAACGAGGTTCCATTGTATATCCCTAAGCATAATTTATGAAACTAACTTGTTGATTCCTTCCTTACTGTAGGAATGAGAGTTTCTCAGTTTTCAAGACGTTTACTCCTGTGTCTGTTAAAGGTAACGTGCACATTGGGAATTTAGCTGGCATTGTGTCCTGTAACGGTAATGAAAACTGTGGGCAGACTCCTATAGAAGATACTGTAATATCCGTATTATGTTGGTACAGTAATATACAAAAGAAACTCCCCACCCAGTAAATAACCAAGAACTCCTTCAAAACTAGACTAGTCAGATCATGTTCAAAGTTTGCACACATATAAAACATGTTTGCTAATTCGTTAAAAAATTACAGAAGAATTGGTTCGGAGAGAAACTCTTTATTGCGATAAAACGTTTACCGCCTCGGGTTTCAAAAGTTCAGTATGGAAGATGCCCACCTTTGGCATCAATGCCAGCACGAATTCGTCTTCGCATTGATCTTGTCAGAGCAACACGAAGCTGACCAACGTCAGTTACGCCATTGCAATTTTAGACTTAACACCCCAGTTTATCCAAAGGTGTTCAGTTGGGGATAAGTCTGGTGAATATGCTGGTCACGGTAGCAAAGCAAATATTGCTGATGTTCAAGAAAGTCCAGATAAGCACATGCAGTGTGTGCCCTTGCGTTGTCTTGTTGAAAAGTGAGAAGACTTTGGTGGACATTAAACAGGAGTACTACCAGGTCTTGAAAAATATCTTTTCTGTACGTTGCTGCATCGACATGTCCATCAAAACAATGAAGGGCACCTCTATGGTGTGTACTAATGGCATCCCATACCATAACACTACCATCGCCCCAATGATCTCCTCCGGTGATGCAACAGTCAGCAAATCATTCACCTTTTCGACTCCATACTTATGTGTTTCCGTCCATGTGGTTCACACAGAACCGGGACTCGTCGGTCGACACCATCCCATTTTGAAGAGTCCACCGAATAATTAATAAAACTGACCACTGCAGATGAGCTTGACGCCGCGATGCAGTCAACGGAGGGCCCAAATAAGATCTGCGATCTGAGAGTCCCTGAGCGTAAATAATTTCCCTGTATAACACTAGTAATTCCAAACTGCCCTGGCCCTCCCCTAATTTTCGTTCATCATTCCCACTGAGCAGTAGTACAGATGACTTTCTAACTTTAAAAAATGACTAAGTTTGAGTGCACCTTGATCAATAAACTTCTGAGCCCTTGTTTGGACCTCACCTCATCAAAACCCACTTGGAACCTCAGGCTATTTTGAGAGGAAAGGGCTCCCCTAATTTGCATGCCTATTTTCGTGTAACCTCTGACCCCAGTTAGTGCTGCTTTAATTTAATCTACGGTCAGAGATGCAACAAATGCGTTAAGACAGACCATTGCAGTATTCACTAGGATCCTGAGGGGGAGCAAATTCCATTGACCTGCATATAATTGCGCGTGTGTAACCTTCACCCCCCCCCCCTCCCCCNCCCCCCCCCCAGTCCTTTATCCTGGCTAAAAATGATATGTTTTGCGAATATGACCCTTCTGCCTAACAAAACTGCCTTTCAATGGACAAGGGGATGGCTGCTCACAATGTGAACGCCCATAAACTTACTATGGGTGGTAGTCGGGCAATCCTGTACTTATAATAATTTGTTCTTGCTTACTTCTTTACGATAGTTTGCATTATTTGTGTATGTATCTACGAAACTGTTTCTCTCTCTCTCTCCTTCTGTCTCTCTGTCTTACTCTCTCTCTCTCTCTCTCTCTCTCTCTCTCTCTCTCTCNCTCTCTCTCTCTCTCTCTCTCTCTCTCTCTCTCTCTATCTCTATCTCTTTCTCTTTCTCTTTCTCTCTCCTGTAAATCCTAGGCGCGTGGTGCATGTATCCCGATTTATTTCTGACCCTTTTGTCTTAGGCTGCTAAAGCGTCATGGTGCAGAGGCAGGGTGAAGTGGAGGGGAGGGGAGGAAAGGGTATGGTGGGGAGCAGAGTATAATTTCCTAAAATTGGTCACTTTGTTCTGCATGATTACATTAATTTGACTTCCTTCCAGAGCTGAGTATGAGCAGGAGAGCTCCCCAGAAGATGGCAAGAAGGGCAGGAGCACACAAAGAAAAAAAGGAAGGTCTTTGACACCTATTGTTTTTTCTTCTATTGGCCCTATTAACGTTTTGTGTTATTCTACATATTATACTGTGATTTAGGGAAATTTCTTCCATGGAGATTAAAGTACAGTACGTCTTTTGCCCGATCTTTTAACGGGAAGAAAAAAGGGGGTCAACGCCCAAAATATTTCACAAATGTCTTTTGAAAAAGATCACCTCAAATTCTGATTTGCTCCCCAGTTTTTCATTTGGCTGGTTTTGACCGCGTGCGAATACATAGGTCTACACATTTATTTTTTTTATCTAGAAGGCTCAAATTGTACCTGAAACTTTAAAATTGGATGCTTTATTTAGATTACAGGTCATATTACACATTTCTACACCCTAACACTGGATGGCAGGGTCCCAAGAGAGGGGGATTTTATATATCAGCGGAGTAATTGGATTGTACACAATCGGTGATTTCCCCTTCTAATAGGTGTCACAAACCCAAACCGGAAAGCCAAGGGCAAAGGGAAATAACTGTAGGAAAAGGAGACATTCTAACCTCCTCAGGTTACAGACCTGTAATGTACCTGGGCCCTTTTTTCCTATTTGGGCTATATTAGCCTTTGGAGCTACCCTCTGAACCCAAAGTTTTAGCTTTCACCCAGACATATATCAGATTGAAGCTCATTATGTGGTCCAACTTTTAAGACTGACCTAACCCCAGCAAGCCCATTGAAATTTTGAGCTTGGTTGCTATTTGTAAACACACCCTACCTTTTTCACTGGTCAAGGCCGAACACCTCCTCTTCCGCCTGAGCACACCCTTGACCTGACAGTCCCAGCCCAGGGCTAAATAGTGCCTGGCAAAATAAACTAAAATGGACACAGTTTGCCATCAAATCAAAATTTCCCCCCTGAAGCCCTTATTACTAGAAGCAGGGCATGCCAAAAGAAGGAAAGAGGGAGGTCAAATATACCCCCTAAGTTGTAGGACCACAAAGTGAAAGTAGACCACAAAGTGAAAGTAGAATTACAGGTCTGTAACCCTCAGTAATGAGCCATAAGGTTACAGACCTGTAATAGGATTGGACCCTTTTTTCCTCTATGGGCTATATTAACATTTTGAGCTGCCCTCTGAACCCAGAGTTTTAGCTTTCACTCAGACCCATACCAGATTGAAGCTCATTATGTGGCACAAATTTTAAGACTTACCCAACCTTAGCAAGCCCATTGAAATTTTGAGCTTGGTTGCTATTTGTAAACAGACCCTACATTTTTCACTGGTCAATGCTCTTCCGCCTGAGCACACCCTTGACCTGGCAGTTCCAGCCCAGGGTTAAATAGTGCCTGGTAAAATAAAGTAAAATGGACACAAATTCCCATGATATAAAAATTTCTCGCCTGGAGCCCTTATTACTGGAAACAGGGCATGCCAAAAGAGGGAAAAGGGGAGATGAAATATAACCCCTAAGTGGTAGGACCACAAAGTGAAAGTACAATTACAGGCCTGTAACCATAAACATGATTTATTAGCGGCCATGTGGTGTCCATGTGCTGCCATGTGGACAAAGAGAAAGCAGTAAGGCTGGTCATTTGAACAGTCACAGTCAGAGTGCTGGAAAAACAGGGACTAGAGCTAACACAATGAGAGGTCTCAGAAAAGAAAAGGATCAAACGCAGTGTCTTCAACAAAGGCCATATATTGTTTCATAGGAGAATAAATGAACCACAAACCAGTGCAGACAGAGCTGAGAACCAAGAGCCATCAAAAATTCATGTAATGAGGTCACAATGCTTGCAGGTCAATCTGCTATAAACGTCCGAATTCTTCGTCCGGCTTAATAGCGGCTTCGTATGTCTATGTGACGCCGGTGTAACAACAACAACGCAGACATCACACAACTATCCAGATGGTATTCCGTCATGTTACTCTACTGGGAAATCTGCTTTCACGAACGTTTAACATTACTTTGCCTGTGATATTTCCTGCATAACTGATAGATAATTCCAGCAAAGTCTTTGTTGTCACGAAAAAGAAAATTGATGAAAGTGACACGCTTGCGAGCCCTCGACGGCTATATTTATGTTCCATTTATTTTGTGATAACCCAATCACAGAGAAAGATTATAATATTTTTCGTGATTAGTAATTTACCGAAATTATATTATTTCAAAATATTTCCTCTGATTCTAATAATTGTAAATGGTATTGGATTCGCAAAACCAAAAAATATAACTAAGGGGGTTTTGTCCTAGGGGAATTTTTGTCCCATTTCGCATTTAAGCTAAGGAGATTTTGTCCGCGGGGGTTTTGTCCTNGGGGGGGTTGTCCGGACTCCACGCTTACCCACGTAGCTAGTAGTGTTATCGCCCACTAATACGACCACCAGGGCCCTCAGACAAGTTTGGTGTCAGAGAGTATGGTTTCTTGTCGGGGCCATAGCGACCACCACCAACTGGGCCTTCCTAACTTTGAGGGCTTCACACACTAAAGTGAAACGCTGTAAGTCGAAGTTTGATTTGCAAAGACTTTGATGGGTGAAAAAAGCCGTTTGCTTTGCTCTTGCTTTGACAAGACGTACGCACACACAGACAAAAAAAGGCGACATTTGGTTCTGATTTTCGAGGTAGATGTGAAGTTGTGAGCTGAGCTGAAATTTAGTTAGAAAATTACAGATCAGATCAAGTCCAGATCAAACAGCCAAAATAAATAAAGTTCAGATCAAGATCGGTTCATCTAAAATAGCTATTGAGCTCAGATCCAGTTCACGTTCATGATTTTAGCTCATTTGATCTCAGATCTGCCCAACCCTGCCCTCTGCTGAAGCACTGCTGACGTGGACAGCTGAGATAGGAAGTTGGGGATCTGTGGTCCCTCGGGCCAGTTCAAAAGCTGGCATGGACGATTTAACAAATCACGAATGCCGTATCCTTTTGTTCTCCTTGCATTTATTCCGTACAGGAGGCATGAAATTTTCTTTCGCACCTCGGTGAACGCTAAGCAGTCACAGCTGTTCTCACTGTTTTGTTATGCCTGGAACATTCGTTATCGAAATGACAGGTGCCCAAGACAGCGTTATTTATACCTTGATCTAAGACAATGTGTATGTGAAACGTGCATACCTGATGCAAACAGTTCTAACTGAGCCAATAGTGACGTGTCAGTATAAAGTCATCCAGTGTCACACACACACACACACACACACACACACACACACACACACACACACACACACACACATGCACACACATACACACACATACTCACACTCACACATCCTTACATACACACTTTTACAGACAGATCGACAGTTAAACAAATAGATAGACAGACAGACAGACACACAGACAGACAGACAGACAAACAAACAGACAGATAGGCAACAGGCCGGACATAGATAGATAGATAGATAGATAGATAGATAGCACTTTCCAACTTTCCAACATTACATTCGTTCTCCTTTTCCCATATCTCTACAATAGTTACTGTTTAGTCATCCCTGCCATACGTTTTTCCCAGAACAACTCCCACATTTTTTCTATATTTTGTTTCTCTTTCATGTTCTCAATAACCTCCAAGCACTATCTTTATGCCTTTCTGGCTAACGTTGCAACAATGTTTTTGGTTTATTTCTCGCAACAACTTTCGTGTGCTCTTTGTTTTGCTTTTTATTTTGTTACTTTTACAACAACAGCCACACACTTTTCGTTTTTTGGGGGGTTTTTTGCGTCATATGTGCAACAACTCTTACACAGTTTTTCTGTCAGTTTTTTATTTAATTTCCTCAGTGTTTGCAACAACTATCCCATGCTTTTTTTTTTTTAANGGAGGAGGGTGCCCACTAAACCTAGATAATAACACGAATTCGTGGTAATTGTAATGTAAAATGAAGATAATGACAGGAAGTAGTTTGGTGATTATAAAATCGCTAGTGTCGCTTCTTTCTTGAGGAGAGGTAGTTGAATCGAGAGAGAGACAGAGAAAGAGAGAGAGAGAGAGAGGGGGGAGAGAGAGAGAGAGACAGGGGGAGGGGTGTGGGTGAGATTAAGGGGCAGAAAAAGGAAAGAGATGGGTCAACTGACGTGCACGGAGTTGGGACAATGTTGGCTGTTTCATACTATTTGAATGGAGTTGCGATGATAAAATACGGACCAGCTGATAGGTAGGGGGAAGGGAGGGAGTAGGAGAGAAGAAGGAGGAGGAGAGTTGAGAGAAGGATCATAAGTTGGTTAGAGTGACTTTATACCATGAGTGATGACAAACAGGTGACACTGAAAAGTGTTTTAGTTAAGTAAACTTTATTAATATGAAAAAAAATGATATTTAAAGAAGAACATAATGTATTAATTAGGTACTGGCACATGTACGTTAACGGACTCAATCATTCACTTGAACCTGTTCTGGCGACCACCTGTGTAACTCGACCACCTGTCCAGGCGACCAGGTTCGAGGACAACTGTTCATTACGATTGTGTTTCATCCGACATTTAAACATATTGTAAAGTTTCAAGTGATTTCATTAAAAAAATGTGGGAGTTATTATGTTTTCGGTGAATATCGTTTTTTGGGGTTTTTTTTTTAGCCACACATGGTACAACTCATTTTCGCACGAAGAGGAAGAGAAAACCAAAGAAAGCTATCAGATCATCAGTCGTTCATTTTCAAAGTTGATGGCACTCAGAAAAAATATGTTCAACTGTCTTATCATGAATTTACCAAAAATCACAGTGGAGCCCGGAAGGACATAGACCATCTCATCAACCCTGGAATGTATGAAAATCCCAAACTCGGTGCGGTGACCTTTGTCCAGTCAAAACATTGAGGAAATATTTGAGTGTATGCAATCCAGAGCAACCTGCCCCATTTCAGAAGCCCACATCAAAAGTTCGTCCAGGAGACATCGGTATGCAAAAGTTCCACTCGGACAGAATTCACCATCAAATAAATATGATGAAAACCATAGCTGTAGGATCGTTCCATGGTAACTGACGGGACATTTAGACAATACTTTGTAAACAAAAAGCACTCGCAGATTTACTTTTAATCCAGTTTACTTAGTTTTCTTTACACAAAAAAAACCAAAAAAACAATGGCAAATTAACTGACAAAACTAATATTTGATTTAAGAGATGAATTGGACTTCATATAATCACACTTCATAGGGTTGGTAACAGATGGGACAGAAAAAGTATCTTTGTTGTAACATGGTAACCCAAAGTAGCAAAATTTCTGAAATTTGACCACTGATAATAGAAAACATATTTTATACACTCAGATAATGCATCTTAACGTGTGGATAAAGCAGTTTTATCAAACAACAATAGTTAAGGACATTAGGGCCGTCTTTCTGAGTAACTGATGAGACAAATATTATTATCTCCTCTACCTCCTCTTTCTTGTTC
>JAWQUT010001134.1:47710-63216 GCA_033807755.1 Ellobium chinense | reverse complement strand
GGTAGGGGCAGATGTTGGTAATAACATGTACAGTTGTAGCCAGCTCACATTTAGAAAATATTTTGCCCCGTTGTACGAATGTACTTAATTTAACTTAATTTAATTGAATTGGTCTCTTCTTTAGAAAAACATTTGCTCCATTTCATGATTGTACAAAAGCTATTAAGAATTGAATTGAAAGAACTGATAAGAACTAAACTGAATTGAATTAAACTGAACTGGATTAAATCGAATTGAATTGAACTGGTCTCTTAGAAAATCTCCTACTGCATTCTTCGCTGTAACAGAGAATTTATTTACATCCACGCCAGACTCCATCTTGTTTTGGTATCTTGAGCCGCTTCCGGTACACATTCCAGATCATGCAGACTAGGTCAGGGACAAGAGAGGCGTTGCTGTGTGCTTAGGAAACTTGTATTTAGAACCAGCGCGAAAACGGCGAGAAAGACGAAAAAAAAAGAAGAAATGGAGTGGGGGTTAGGGATGGGGAACATAATTAAATGTTAGTAAAATACATAAACACAACATTGACATTGAAAAGACGCACCGAAATTACTATTTGCCTTAGGTTTGGATTTCATTGATTTGAGGCACCTTTATACGTAGTTTTTTTTTTTCCCCCCAAGAATTTTAAATCCTGATATTACTTTAAGATCAGAGGGAAAGATTTAAATATTGTTTAAAAATTTCAGCTCAATATTTTAGTACGCATGAATACANTGTGTGTGTGTGCGTGCGTGCACACGCATGCACATACACACACACACACATATTCCCTCCCATATACACAAACACATGTTTGTAGTAGGCAAATATAGATTTTCATGGAAACTTTAACTCTATTATTGGTTCCCCTTCTCTCAAAATCAAGTGTCTCATATACTGGGGAAATACATATTTCATTCAATATTTGACACCAAAATTAATCTGAAAAGTCTAGCCACTGTGCTCATATCAGTCAGTAAACTGATATCACAAACGCTGATTAGATAACATGGTATGGCACAACTAAGATTATATTCCCACATAATTTATAGTGAAGAATTCAAACAACGCTGTTTTCACCTAATGACGCTTATCTTCATCTAGTACTACCACTACTTCTTCTTCTTCCTATCATCATCATCATCATCATCATCATCAGCAGCAGCAGCAGCAGCAGCAGCGCAGCAGCGCAGCAGCATTGTCATTATTATATTTGCCCTTTCACTACATTTCTCAGTTATTCTATTTCTGTTTCCGTTTCTGGCCCCCAGACTCCTATTCTAATGCTTTCTTTGTGTGCTTCTTATTTCAATTGTCTGTCTTCATAAAATGCTCAGACACGAAACGTTGACCAAGTTTTTAAACAAATGTATTAAATATTTCTCAAAAGTTTTGAATCAGATTCTGATCTGGACAGAACCATACTTACTTTCAATCATCATCATCATTATCATCATTTAAAACTGAGAAAAATTAAAAGCTCAACCCTAATTCAGGGAATCTATTAAAAATCTAGTAAAGAATTAAGATCGAAAATGACATCTAAACGTTTCGGTTCTAAGGCCTTTATCAATAGAAATGAAACAAGAGTTGTAACTTTCACAATAAAAGCAACCACATTAAGAAGAAAAAGAAAAGACAAGCATGGAAGAATGAGTTAAAAGTCAGTTATAATCGATTTCGCGAGACAGTCTTAAAATAGCAGATAAAGGCGATAAGAATTGAACCTGGATCACGGGATAAAACAGGTGGTAGAAGAGTGAATTAAGGTAAGAAGAAGCGAGTTGTGTGTAAAAGGGGGGAGGGAGTATGAGGGGCTCCCCCAAGAAAAACTGAGCTCCAGGCAGTCAATAATATAGGTGGAGGGTGGAGAAAGCAGCGTGTCAAGTTAGGAAGTCAATATATTTAAAAGAGGCAAGCTTGGTATATCTCGACAGTAAAAAATATCATCATCATCATCATCATCATCAGTATCATCAACATCAGTATCATTAACATCAGTATTATCATCATCATTATTATTATTACTATTATTTGTTATTATCTTACTGCAATAAGGTCGGCTCCCGTTGGTTTCCAGGTAGAGGATGCCCAGTCCCATTGATGGGTCAGCTCTGAAACCCATCAAATTACAGCTATTGCCAGAACAGTCACGGCATTTGCCATCCTTAAAGTCTTCCTGCAATACGGAAAACATCTCGTTATAGTGGTGGTGGTGGTGGTGATGTTGGTGGTAGTAGTAGTAGTAGTAGTATTAGTTATGATAGTAGTAGTAGTAGCAGTAATAGTAGTGGTGGTGGAGGTCGTAATAACAGTAGTAGTAGTAGTAATAGCAGCTAATTAAGTAGTGTTGGTAGTGTTAGTAGTGGTGGTGGTGGTAGTAATAATGGTAGTAGTAATAATAGTAGTAGTAGTGGTAGTGGTAGCAACAGTGGTAATAGTAGTAATAGTAACAGTAGGAGTAGGGGTAGTAGTGGTAGTAGTAGTAGTAGTAGTAGTAGTGGTAGTAGTAGTAGTAGTAGTAGTAGTAGTAGTGGTGGTGGTGGTATAGTAGTGGTGTTAGTAGTAGCAACAACAGTAGCGGTAGTAGTAGAAGTAGTAGTAGTAGTTGTTGTTGTTGTTATTGTTGTTGCAGTAATTGTAATAGTAATGGTTGACTCTAGTAGTGGTATAGTAGTAGTAGTACTTGTAATGATAGTAGAAGGAGTAGTAGTAGTAGTAATAGTAGTTTAAGCAGGATAATTATTTCAGACTGAGACGACCTGTCAATGCTGTCTTTAGTTTGGCCAAAGAAAAAAACCTATGACCTTTAATCGTGCTATAATAGTGGCTGATGCCACCTGGGCCACAAGGAGATAGTTATTTTCCAAGACAAAAACTGTAAAATGCAAAACGTTGCAGGGCGAGACGCAATATTTTCAATAAAGCTAAAAAACGTCATAGTCTCACCCGCACGAACGATGATTATGAACGAATGAAAAGCTCGGGTAAAGAATATAAACGGGAATTGAAGAACGCGTATAAATTATACAAGAAAACTATCCGTTTACGATGTCGTGAACTCCAACGAAAAGGAAATGTTAGAGAATACTGGAAATTTGTGAATAAAAATGATCACAGCAAAAGCGATCATGTTTCAGAGAATGTAAAACTAACGGATTTCGTTAATTTTTTCAGACACCTTAATAAGGATGATGCTGAATGGTCAGATATTGATTTACACACAAATGAAAACGATGATATGGATAGACCATTTACAGAAATGGAGATTAGAGATTGCATTAAGAAGTTAAAATGCAACAAAGCTCCAGGTATCGATAATATCCTAAACGAATATATAAAAAGCACAGAAGACCTAATGATCAATTTATTATAGGCCAATCGCCATTCTCAGTTGTCTGGGTAAATTATTTACATCTGTTTTAAACACTCGTTTAGGAACTTACCTAAGTTACAACAATTATATTGCGGAGGAACAAATGGGTTTCAGAGAGGGGTATTCTACCATGGATTGCATCTTTGTTTTACATGGTCTACAGAATCTGATGAAAACTAGGAAGAAAACATTATTTGCTGCACCTCCGAAAAGCTTTCCCGAGTGTAAATGATAGACCGCTATTGTTCCAGAAATTGTCAGCATCAGGTATTGGTAAAAATATATATGGAATAATCCACTCAATGTATGATAATATCAAGTCATGTGTCTCATTAAATGGAGAAGTGTCAGAGCTGTTCAATTGCCAGGTTGGCCTAAGAGAAGGCGAAAATCTCAGCCCGATTCTCTTCTCCATATAATTGAACATTTTATATAGCTTTCTATGTGGAGGCTGGTAACCAAGGCGTACAGGTACATTTTGATATAGATGCTATTGAGTTTTAGTTCTCCTTATTATTGATGATGTATGCGGATGATACTGTTCTTCTAGCGGACAGTAAAGTTAAACTACAGAAGCTCTTATCAGACTATGAAAACTATTGCTTAAAATGGAAACTTAATATTAATGTGCCTAAAACAAAAGTAATGCTGTTTGGAAATTCTTACAGAAAGCCAAAATTTTCGGTTAATCAGGTCTATCTGGAAGTGGTAAATAAATTCAAGTATTTGGGAGTTACATTCACCAAGAATGGTAGATTTCTAACTACAATGAAAGAAAATGTTAACAACGCAAGAAGAGCAGCCTACGCACTACATCGTCGATTCAGTTTAGGATTAATTCCCTTGGATTGTCATCTTGATTTGTTTGTGAAATGTATTGAACCTATCTTATTGTATGGTTGTGAAGTTTGGGGTTTCGAACGTCCAGATATATTAGAATCATTTTGGCTGCTCTCTTCCTGTGAAGGTGCCCCCTCGCAACATAACCTGCCGACAAGAAAACCAAAATGACTGCTTTTTGGAGACAAGTTGCTTGAATTACATCTACTCCCAGATCTGTGCTAGAATAGTACGGGCGGTCTTGAAAGAACCTCATAAAACAACAGTTTTTGGCAGAAATCTTATCAAGACTTCAAAGTGGGAAGCTGGTAAAATAACAAAGACAGCGTCACCTGGAGCCAAACTTACACAATAGAATGGGAGAGAGACAGAGAATGAATGACCAAGACTACAAGTGATGCATGTGGTAACACTAGAATCAGGAGCTTTCTACCATTGTGATACTTGAGGACTGAAAGTGTTGTTTTCTTTACACAACGATATGTTAGTGCTTACTCTTTAAAAAAACTACTTTGTAAAAATCGTTTTGAGGAAACCCCATAATGATGTTTCCTTGAAAAGATAAAGGAAAAATAAAACAGTAAAGTTATTCATTTCGTAGTGGTTTGAATAAAGGTTTGTTTCATAAAAAAAAACAAAAACATTTCGGCTGAAGTACTATAAAATGTTACTAAAACTAAGGCAAAGCACGCCGAAGTATATGATTTATGGAGAATTAGGTAAACTACCACTGTCCTGTGATATTCAAAAAAGAATGATAAATTACTGTTCAAGGCTGAGAAGTGGTAAGCAAGAAAAATTATCCACAGTAATGTATATGTTAATGCGTAATGATTTGATCTTGGGTAGGGGAGATTATCCATGGTTAAATTATATCAAAAGTTTGTTAAAAAATTTGGGTTTTAACAATGTATGGCATCATGAAGGCAATTTGGAAATAAACAATATTACTCAAATTAAAAGAAGAATAGAGGATATGTTCATTCAATCCTGCCGCACAAACTGTGGGGTAAGTAATAAGGGAAAAAAACTATTTAATAATGAAGGATGATTGGAAAATGGTAAGAATATCTTAAAATCTTGGGATCATTCAACATTCACATGTTCATTAAATTTAGGACCTCCAATCATAAATTATCAGTTGAGACAGGACGATACCATAACATTGATTACCATAGCAGAACCTGCTACTTTTGTAATAGAGATTTAAGAGATTAATTCCATTATTTATTGTGCTGTTCAAAATTCTCTAATGAAAGAAATAAATCGTTGCCAGTAAAATATCATAAAAAACCAAACATGCTTATGAAATCAAAAGACGAACAATTGTTGGAAGCAGTCAGTAAGTTAGCATTTATTATTATGAAAAATGTTAATTAACTTCAGATATATCCACTAGTAGTGCCCTCTGTATTATTTTGTGTGTTATTGTCACATCCTCCAGAGTCGGAAATGATAGTATTATGTTGACTGTAAATTGTATTTTCTAAATATTATGGATGCTCATAATATGTTATATATAACTTGAGCAATAAAGATTCTTGTATTCTTCTTGTATTCTTGTATTCTTGTAGCACTCTGAAAGGGTGGTGGTGTTAATGAAAAGTGGTCTTAAAGTTTTGTTAATACTGTGGAACCTCAGTGTTATGTACTCATTTAATACATATATCTTGTTATCAAGCATGAATTTCCTATTCATTACCATTCTGTCATTTCATTGTTCATGCAAACTCGATATTAGAAATATTTCAGTAATAAGTGGACTAGTTACATGAACCAAGCCATACTTTATATCGAAGTTCCACTGTACTGTAGATCACAGATAATTTCAAATTTGCAGGGGCTAGACGTATGAAAACAACACGCCTTTCAAACGTGCGGCCCTGAGGGGAAAAGTATCTGGGGGTGAGATTTTTAACGCCACTTAGACGAAGAACCCACCGGGCCCGAATATTCGGACTCATCAGAAACGACAAGCTATCCGACTTTTGCGGCCAAACGTCGTCATCGTCATGAACACTTCGCCATGCTCATTCCACATCTGCCTAAGTCATGTTTCTGAGGTTTTGAGAAATTTAGCACTCAGCCTGTTGCTCAAAGCAAAACACAGAGGCAGATGTGTGTCTAGCTTGAAATATGGGGTATAATCATGAGTTATTACTCTAATTTTTTTTTAATTTAAAAAAAGAGAAGATAAATGGAAGATCATTGTAGCATCAAAAAACAAAAGGGGCAAATATGGAAAAAGCGTGACGACTTGACAAAACACCGTAAAGACGCCACTCAAGCTCTTAAAGTTTAAAACGTCGAAATATCCAGCGATGCGATACTGAACTGTTAGGTTAGTAAGACTTGGTAAAACAAAATTATTGTTCTTAGTATTATTTTAAGGGAAACTACTCTGAAATTAGTAAATTGGAAATTTCGGTAAAAATAGGAAAGAAAATCGCCAAAGACTCTCTTGGAATTTTCGTGCAAATCTTCAGTATACAAGAACATTAATTTAGTTATTCCCAATCCAAAACAGTTCAGCTTCGCTACAAAGTTCTATGATTATTGTCAATGTTTAACTCCGAGGCTTTCGTTCAAGGCTGAGTTCGGCTACTTGCGTGTTACAACTGTATTAACATACCTTTTTCACTGCCTGTGGTACTTAGCTACTTTTTATTACCAAGCATGATCCACTAACCCCCAACAACGTCAGCAGGGACTTACGTAGCTGGAGCAAGGATAGGCGGTGAAGTTACAAGTTGACCTTATAGATTCGATGAACAGCTGGTGTGCGCGGCTGTGACTGCATCCAAACGATTCTCCAAGCCATCCTCGCACTGAAAAGCAAACGTCCAGAAAATTTTTGTCACAAGTTACTAGATTGCAGCTTGGACTAGAACGCGGACAAATATGACAACACACCGGACGGCCCAAAAACTCACAGGGAACAGGACGCGCACAAAGCGACACTAACAATCACTCGCCCAGACACATACAACTTGCCTCTCAGGCTCAAATTTAATTAAATAGATAATCACATAAACATATTAAAATCGCTTTAAATACAGTCAGAGTCGCCCCTCGACTAACACACTAGCACAGTCACTAACTCTCAAGACGCTATCCCACGATCACCCATCCACTCACAACCCTCTCACAATATTAAGTATATAGCTTAATCCAAAGCTTCCTGATCCCTGTCTAATCTTATCAGATAAGTGTTAATCCACTAGTAGAGCTCTACGCTCCTACTCAACCTCAATATACATTTGAACCGTCTTACTCTCAACCAAGCTTACAATGTAAGCAATAATACACGCTAGAGCTATCTTGCTCCTGATCCAACCTTATGACAATTTAGTTCTGTATAAGAACTGGTACATAGTACGTAACTTCAGGGGAAAAGGTACTTCCCCAATATATGCTGTGATCCCCAGTCATAGGGCAATGCCCAGGCGGCGCTTCTCCGGCTCAACGGCTCTGTACCATCACATCACATCACATCACATCACATCACATCACATCACATCATCACCTCAGGGCAAAGTGGGCAATCCTTCCCCGCCCTCGAAGCCTATTTTAACCCCTACAGCAGCCAGACTCAAGAATGACCTGACCCAGGACACCTGAAAATCTACAACATCATGGCCGTCCGAGACTAGACTACTCGGCTTCATTTCAGTGTGTGCTCAAAACAGTCTCCCCTGACGTAACATGATCAAGCCGTTCATTCATGGTGCAGATATGGTGCGGCCATTCATTTTAAGTCACTTGACGGACCTGAAAATCTCTGCACACAATTCACTAATTCTATCACATATTCCCAGAACTCGCGTTATACTCGCTTTCAACACTTACCAAGACTTGGCAGAAATATATCCAATACCCTGTCGCTCCAAGCGACATCACAGAACATGTGAGACAACCAGCTTTCGCACTTTCTCTCTTAGTTTTATCTGTCTCGTTTTCCCCCCGTTCACTCACGACCAGACATTCGTAACTGGTGCCCCCCAAAAATACCTTCACACAACTCACTCACTCTGCACTATTCATTATCCGCTCAGGTCAGACACCTGTGCGCCAAAACAAAACGATGTCATCACACTTCGTGACAATTTTACACGAATGCACTATGCTTTGGAAAATACCATAATGAGTCATGTTTGACATTTCCCCACCTCTTAAAGAACTTATTAGAAACTCAAAAAAAAAAAAAAAGTTCGGGACATCTCCCAGAAAACATGTTAAATATTACAAAGTGATACATCATTCTTCAACAATGTCTCTGCATCAACTGTACTTTTAATACAGATTTTTCGTAGGCAAATACCGGTATTCTCAACTAGACACCTCTCATTAATTTATCCAGGGGTACCAAGCCAAAATACTTTCCAAACATGTTGTTTAGCTTTTCCTCCAAATTTTGACACAAAGAAACATGCCCCTAAACCAATTAGATTTTGAGAACTTAGGCAGTGAAGCAGGCTACCTAGTATCTTAGGCCTTTTCACTCAGTACAAGAATACAAGAATCTTTATTGCTCAAGTTATATATAACATATTATGAGCATCCATAATATTTAGAAAATACAATTTACAGTCAACATAATACTATCATTTCCGACTCTGGCGGATGTGAAAATAACACACAAAATAATACAGAGGGCACTACTAGTGGATATATCTCAAGTTAATTAACATTTTTCATGATAATAAATGCTGAATTACTGACTGCTTCCAACAACTGTTCATCTTTTGATTTCATAAGCTGTAGAAATTTACGCATGTTTGGATGTTTATGATATTTTACTGGCAACAATTTACTTCTTTCATTAGAGAATTTTGGACAGCACAATAACTAATGGAATTAATCTCCTAAATCTCTATTACAAAAGTAGCAGGTTCCGCTCTGGTAATCAATGTTATGGTATCGTCCTGTCTCAACTGGTAATTTATGATTGGAGGTCCTAAATTTAATGAAGATGTGAATGTTGAATGATCCCAAGATTTTAAGATATTCTTCCTTTTTCTATTCATCCTTCAGTATATAATAGTTTTTTTTCCCTTATTACTTACCCCACAGTCTGTGCGACAGGATTGAATGAACATATCCTCTATTCGTCTTTTAATTTGAGTAATATTGTTTATTTCCAAATTGCCTTCATGATCCCATACATTGTTAAAACACGAATTTTGTAACAAACTTTTGATATAATTTAACCACGGATAATCTCCCCTGCCCAGGATCAAATCATTACGCATTAACATATACATTACTGTGGATAATTTTTCTTGCTTACCACTTCTCAGCCTTGACCAGTAATGTATCATTCTTTTTTGAATATCACGGGACAGAGGTAGTTTACCTAATTCTCCATAAATCATATACTTCGGCGTGCTTTGCCTTAGTTTTAGTAACATTTTATAGTGCTTCAGCCGAAATGATTCTAATATATCTGGACGTTCAAAGCCCCAAACTTCACAACCATACAATAAGATAGGTTCAATACATTTCACAAACAAATCAAGATGACAATCCAAGGGAATTAATCCTAAATTGCATCGACGGTGTAGTGCGTAGGCTGCTCTTCTTGCGTTGTTAACATTTTCTTTCATTGTAGTTAGAAATCTACCATTCTTGGTGAATGTAACTCCCAAATACTTGAATTTATTTACCACTTCCAGATCGACCTGATTAACCGAAAATTTTGGCTTTCTGTAAGATTTTCCAAACAGCATTACTTTTGTTTTAGGCACATTAATATTAAGTTTCCATTTCAGGCAATAGTTTTCATAGTCTGATAAGAGCTTCTGTAGTTTAACCTTACTGTCCGCTAGAAGAACAGTATCGTCCGCATACATCATCAATAATAAGGAGAAATAAAACTCAATACCATCTATATCAAAATGTACCTGTACTCCTTGGTTACCAGCCTCACATAGAAAGCTATATAGATCATTCATATATATGGAGAAGAGAATCGGGCTGAGATTTTCGCCTTCTCTTAGGCCAACCTGGCAATTGAACAGCTCTGACACTTCTCCATTTATTGAGACACATGACTTAATATTATCATACATTGAGTGGATTATTCGATACATATTTTTACCAATACCTGATGCTGACAATTTCTGGAACAATAGCGGTCTATTTACACTCGGGAAAGCTTTTCGGAGGTCTATGAATGCAGCAAATAATGTTTTCTTCCTAGTTTTCATCAGATTCTGTAGACCATGTAAAACAAAGATGCAATCGATGGTAGAATACCCCTCTCTGAAACCCATTTGTTCCTCCCCAATATAGTTGTTGTAACTTAGATAAGTTCCTAAACGAGTGTTTAAAACAGATGTAAATAATTTACCCAGACAACTGAGAATGGTGATTGGCCTATAATTGTCAGGATCAGCACGATCTCCTTTATTCTTATATATTGGTTTAATGGTACCCACTGTCCACGATTCTGGGATGACACCACATGTATAAGCTGCATTGAATAATTTAACATAGACATTGATCATTAGGTCTTCTGTGCTATTTATATATTCGTTTAGGATATTATCGATACCTGGAGCTTTGTTGCATTTTAACTTCTTAATGCAATCTCTAATCTCCTTTTCTGTAAATGGTCTATCCATATCATCGTTTTCATTTGTGTGTAAATCAATATCTGACCATTCAGCATCATCCTTATTAAGGTGTCTGAAAAAAGTAACAAAATCCGTTAGTTTAACTTTCTCTGAAACATGATCGCTTTTGCTGTGATCATTTTTATTCACAAATTTCCAGTAATCTCTAACATTTCCTTTTCGTTGGAGTTCACGACATCGTAAACGGATAGTTTTCTTGTATAATTTATACGCGTTCTTCAATTCCCTTTTATATTCTTTACCCGAGCTTTTCATTTCTTCATAATCATCGTTCGTGCGGGTGAGACTATGACGTTTTTTAGCTGTATTGAAAACTAGCTGAAGTATCCCGGCGCTGCCGGGAAAGGGGGGGGGGGGGGNGGGGGGGGGGGTGTGAAGCGTCAGTGAACTATCACGTATCCCCCCCCCCCTTCCATCCACCCTTCACCTGAAGCAGATAACGTCATCTGCTAGTGAAATGTTATTTTGTTTCGTCGATCTGGTGTCGGCGTGTGCGTTCAAATTTCCAATGGCAAACGAAACGCAATGTCTTTCCGGTACGAAATTTTAAATGGCAGAATGAATGCCGGAAACAAAGACAAAGAGAAAAATGCGGCACAAACTTTGTAAATTGATTAATCAAATCTTGCAATTTCCGTGAGCAGACAGTAATGCTAAACATTCTGTATCGGATATTGTACATGTTGACGTTTTCAGCCGAATTTTACAAATAGCGGGTTTGAAGGTTACGCGTTAGGAAGGGAGCGTGCCACGCCCCCGATCCAGTCTTATAATATAGATATTGCGTCTCGCCCTAAACGCCGCACTGAAATATGGTTTACTTTGTCTTGGCCTAACGGTTCTAAACATATTGCTCTTGCGATCTTTGCATTTCTTTTCTCCAAAGGTTTTAGTTGCCGCTTCCGTAAATATACATTCTAGATCAGCACAGACTTTATTTAGGTTGTTTAACACACAACTATTATCTTCAATTTGGCTATCCAATAAGGCATCTAGGTCTTGGATTCGAGTCACATCCATGCCAGAAACATAGTTAGCTGACTTACTGGGATCCCATGCGCATGGTTTAACTTGCTCTGTCGCGTGACTCTCCGCGGCTCTCTCTCCTGGTAGTGGGTTACTGACGTTCGCTGTTTCGCTATTAGTAAGGATTCTTAACTGTAGTTCTATTGGGATGTGCACATCTGATAGTATGGGATTGAAATCATATACGTTCCAGCACAGGATAATATCTATCATTTCTTTACTAGCAATAAAATAATCAATTACCGAGTCATTAATTGTTGTGAAGCTCGCGGATGCACTTCCATATCGACCATTACAAATTTATAAGTTCAAAGATTTTACAAGCTCCAGAAGACATACGCCCCAGTTATTAATCCTGTGTTTACACTTTGTTTCTCGTTTGAGGGGCAAACCTGCCCTTTCTATATTGATCGCTATATCCAAATAATCTGGCATTATGTTATCAGCATCCATTATGTGCAAATTATCCATGTCATATTGTATGAAGTCACATCTGTCAGAAGTGTAAGCATTGAAATCTTTCATCAATAAACAGTATTTCTTATTTAAAACATGTTCCACATAATCTTGTTCGATATCATTAAATGACTAGCGGCTAGAATGAGGTGAACCCTCTGGAGAAATATATACCATTCAAATAAGGAGTGGATCTGTGTCATCCGACAGTACTCCTTGTAATTTACACCATAAGACATCTGAACAGTAATGAGATCTTTGCTTTAAGAGAACTTTTGACCGCCAGTGCTATTCCCCCCGACACCCTGTCGTTTTTATAATCTCTGAACTTGTGATAGCAGGTGTAACCAGGAATACTGTCAACATCTTCATTGTGCTCACTCAGATTAACATCGAATTCCCCTAGTTTTGTTTCAACCAATCCAACAATATCATAGTGCTGTACATATTCATGGAAATCTGGGCATATCAATTTTGCCC
This sequence comes from Ellobium chinense, assembly GCA_033807755.1. NCBI lineage: Eukaryota > Metazoa > Mollusca > Gastropoda > Ellobiida > Ellobiidae > Ellobium > Ellobium chinense. The sequence continues at coordinate 50,415 of JAWQUT010001134.1, read as the reverse complement.
GGAGGCCACAAACATTCAGGAAAGAAACAGATAGTTTATCATCAATATCAGGAACTATTCCAACATCATAATCTCCTTCCGCACTCTCACTCTCCCTGAGGTTATCGCCCTTTTCTCTCACATGATTTTCATTCATACCGTCATCATGAGAATTATATTAACAATCATCAATAACTTCTTCCTCATCTCTTCTATTATCTTCATTGTTATAACAGGGACCAAATATATTGCCTATGTATTTTGAATTACATGTTTTGCATGGAAATTTACGAGTAGCCTCAATTACTCTATGAACGTTCAATACTGAATTACAGCCCACTAACTGTATATCTGGAGAACTATTTATAGAACTGAGATTATAAGGTGGCTTATTATTGTCAGCATATCTGCAATCTTCTAGTTGATTGTTTAGAGCGTAACCTGCAGAAGCAGGGAGCAAATCTGAGCCATCATATCCACATCTGGGAACATTTCTTCATGCGATGTTATCTCTTTGATCAAATCTACCCACATTCGAATGAAGACGTAGGTTAGGTTCTAGATGAAACTCATCTGAAGAACCACATTCGGATCCGACAATGTAGGATAAAGTTCTGATACTGTCAGACCTTGTGTTAAAACTTAGCTGGGGAAAAGAGTTGTTATCTACTTGCTGTAAAACTGCAGAACAGTATTCAGATCTACCATTATAATACACTGTAACTAGTTGTTCCTAAAGAGGCTTGTTTGCAATAGTATTTTGTATTACTATAGTCATTATTATTTAAACAGTCCTCATGAAATGAGCGCCCTCTCTTGTCCTAGGTAGAACTGCTTTCAACTTGACTTGAACTGTTTATGCCATTCTCAGAGTTACTACTGAGTACTGGCCGCAAGGTCTCCACTGTTGATTTCCTCAGCCGCTACCGAACTCTCGTGTACTATTTCAGAGCTGTGTCTTTCAGACCTGCATATATCGGTGTATCGATGGCTCTCACTGCTGGCTTGCTAGAGGCGGGCTCTGGACGGCGGTTGTCGACAGAGGCAGTTCCATCTGGAGTTATATTTACCAGCTGGTGGTCAGGTCTCTCGTGACCCAGGGATCTCACTGAGGATGCAGACTGTTGAGTGTGAGTGACGGTACTACGGACATTAGGGCGCAGAGTGTACCTTGAGTTGAGTGGTACCTGATTGTTCTCCACATAATACTGTCCTCGATCAGTCATTAGTTTGTCTTTCTGGAGGAAAGCACGCCTTCCTTGGGACTTTTCTCTTTTCATGAGCGGGAGTAACTGCCTGCGTCGCTCGTTGATCTCTCTCGGGAACTGTTCATATTTATTCCGTAGGGTTTCCCGGCCAATTTGGGGGCATTTCTACGAACTTCCTCCCTGTCCTTGTAAGACGAGAATTTGGCGACTATTGGGCGGGTTTTTCCATTCTGAAATCTTCCCATTATGTGGGCCCTTTCAAACGACATTTCTTTCTGCAACCCGAGCTCGTTTTTGATGAAGTTCTTTACTGTCAATTCGGCGTCTTCTTCTATACCTCCCTCTCTAATGCCAAGGAAAAGCAAATTATCCCGCATTCCTCTGGCCTCATTGTCTATTATTCTTTCCTCCACCTCTTTGATCTTTCTATAATCTTGACCCAGATCTGTGTTCAGCTTCTCAACCTCATTACTCAGGAACTGTACTGATTTCTCCATTTCGCCTATCACCTCCACCCTCTTTTCTATAGCTACCAGCCTCTTCTCAATTGTTTCCAGTCGCTCCATTTTCTTGCACAAGGTATTCATCTTCTCTAATATCTGTTGTGCCCATGGAGGAGGTGGGGACTGGTGGTCAAGTACTGCTGGCGTAATTTCTGGTGTAGCAGTATAGTGCTGGGGATGGGGGTGCTGCTGAAGCTGCGGAAGGGTAGAGAAAGGGGGTGGTGTACATAGGAAAAGCTGGTTGTCCTGGCTGTAAGGATAGGGACCGGCGCTCTGGGGAGTTGTGTAGTACAAGGTGTAAACAAGGTAACCTTCCTCACCTAGCAACAACCACAAAGTTTATACTTGAGTGGCATAACCTCACCTATTCTGAGTCTACATTAATGTATTTGCACCTATCTAAGCATTGATATTCAATTCCAACCCCTTTCCCCCTCCCTATGACCCGTTTTCTGATTTTTTAGGAACTACTTAAAATTGCATATTTTTATGCCAGGTGCCATTGGCATCTTCATACCTGCAACGGATCGTGTAAGACACCCATCTTGCTAAGAGTATTTTAAAGCCTAGAATATCTCTCAAAGCTGACTACTCCGAACCATTACATTCCCCGTTATTTCTTATGTGTACCGACCGTCACCATGGCACTTCTATCATCGAAGATTATACGATGAATGGCATTCGCTTGATTACCAGTTGTTCGCACTACTGCAGTTTCCAGACCTACAGTCAGTTCTGGTAGTTTGTTCTACCATGCTGATTTCGGAAGCATATTTCCTTACGACTAAATAATGAAAATACGATAAAACAAGATACAACTTTATTGTCTACATAAGGCACTTTTTTTTTCAGCAAAACACAAAACGCAGTACAAAAATACTTAGACACATTTGATATTATAACTACTCCACACACCTCATCATTTCAAGCTTACCCTAACATGCTAAGCGAACATATTACGAGCCACACCAAAGACCCTGAAAAATTTTATTTTACCTTTTACACTCCACCCATA
>JAWQUT010001134.1:33967-47640 GCA_033807755.1 Ellobium chinense | reverse complement strand
ACACACACACACACACAATAAAAAAAGCTAAAGAGTTCAACGTAAGGATTACACTAAGCTGGACATTGTCAGGATTATGATGATGATGGAGATGGTGGAATTCTGATGGGAAATGACATGAAAGAGCCATCGTATTTATTAAGATCAACGTCGATTTTTTCTACGCAGTTTGATGACAATGCGCACCCAAGGCTAATTTAGAATCCTGTCATTTGCCAAGGAAAAACTGTTCCATAGTACAAATCGACGTAGCGGCACGATGGACATTGTTGAAGCCTGAGGCGTCTTCGCATAGTAAAAATTCATATGCACTTCATGAGCGAGACTACAACCGTTATGATCCAGCCTCGTATTAGATCGTATACCTCGAATTAATTTTTCAAGGTATACATTATTGGCTGCCTTGGGAGCGATTCGTGGAGCATTAAGTTACCCACACCTTCTATGTACCTTTATAAAAGGGTGGTGCTTTAAAATACCTAGAAATATCTCGGGCGAAATGTTAATAAATCGTGTCTGAAAAGAGAAGGTAACGACTGCCTCTCAGAGTTCTTGAATAGAGAGTATTGGTAACTCAGCTACCCACGAATGCCTCCAAAGGCAATTGGAAAAAGCTGCTAGATTATTGTGTGTCTGTCCGTGTGAAACATAAACAGTGATTTATTTGTGGTACAAAAGACCAAAACTTGAAGAATACTCATCAAAATTTCAATATTCTGGGATGTCATGGTTTGGATAAATTTTAGACTTAAAAGCAATAAGAAAAATAATGCAGAGATATGCCTACAAATACATGGAAGGGTAAATTTAATCAATTATATTAGATTCTATACCTCAGCATTGAGGATATCATCCAAAACAACTTACCCCTACGTTCTAAGTTGTCAGCGATGCAACTAGACTGGGCACGACCACCACCGACATACAAATTTGCATGGTCACAAGATCTTACTATGTCAACACTTCTTATGCGACGGCTTCCGGCGTTTGTGTGCATGATGTCAACAAAAATGGCGTCCGTTTCATCCAATCGCTCTTTGGGATCCGTGTCTTCACATGGAAGACCGAAAAGAGCAAGTCCTAGTTGGATGGTAATGAAATTAAGCAGACAAGATGTATATTGCTACCTACATTTTCATTTATTTTTTTTTAGTATACTTGATCTGTTCTGAAAACTACCAAATGTTCATGGGACTCAGCTAAACTTATTCTTTGGGCTTTTTTTCTTTAGGCTGGTACCGCACTGAGACAAAACTGTTTTGTCTCGGTATTTATGCCAGATACGGACTATGTAATCAAAGGAGACCTCCCGCACAGATAAGACATTACAAAACTGTCGCAGCAATTGGGTCTGGACTCAGACTGAGCGCCAAAAAAATAATTTTTGAGTTCGTGAGCGGAAAGAGAGACTTTCTGCACTGGGACAAAACAGTTTTGATTTGTAGGCTTACTGTGCTCTTAACACGATACACGATACATTTTCAATATGGATATTGATCCGAACTGGAGGGAAAACTTCATCAGCATTGTTCAAAACAGATTAATGTTGTAAGAAAAATCCCTGAAAGATAACTGGAACAGATATTTAAGGATCAAAGCTTGGACGGGAGGTGGTGATGCTGTCGTTTATGAGAGGTAAAATAAAATGGGTTGTGAAACTTGAAGAATACTCATTAACATTTTAATATTCTGGGATGTCATGGTTTGGATAAATTTAAACTTAAAGTAAAAGGATTATTAACCTCAATATGGTGAATATCATCCAAAACAAACTTACCGGAATACTCTAATTCGTCATTGAAGCAACCAGGCTGGGCATTACCACCATTGACATAAAAGTCAACATGGCCACAAGGTCTAACTATGCCAAATCTTCCTCTGAGAAAGCATCCGCCATTTGTGTGAATGACGTCAACGAAAATGGCGTCCGTTTCATCCAGTCGCTCGTCGGGATCTTCGTTTTCATAAAGAAGACCGACAGGGTCAAGTCCTAGATAAGTGGTAATAAAATTAGAAAGATATGATGTATATTACTAACTACAATTTTTTGAAGCACACTTGCCTTAACTATTGATGCTGTTCATCACCCAGTGAAGGGGGCATGATAGCGATCTTTTCTAGCAGTTGATTTATTTCCCTCCTCATTCTCCTTTCCCCGCCACATGGTCAGCAGTTATCCATTCCTTTGATAATTAGGCAGCTATTCCCCACTCTTACTCTCTCTTCCATAGCTCACCACTGGGCCAGCAGGTTTCACTTGCATTGGAGGGTAAGGCTCAATTTCGGTAAGTTATTCCTGAGTTCCTAGTAGCTCCTTCCTGTGACCCCAGCATTTCATTACTGTGATCCCAGTAACTCATTCCCGTGACTCTAACAATACATATCTGTGATCCCAATAACTCATTCCTGTGACTCTCATATTACATGTCTGTGATCCCAGGAACTCATTATTCCAGCCTCAGAACCTCCTCCTTGTGATCCTAGAAACCTATTCCTGTGATCCTAATAACACTTTCCCCAACCTTAGTAACTCATTTCTGTGACTCTAATAACATATTTCTATGACCTTAGTAACTCATTCTTGCTATCCTAGTAACTCACTTATGATCCCCGGCGACTCATTTCTCTGACCTTAGTAACACACTCCTGTCATCTGAGTAACTCACTCCGGCGACCTTAGTATCTCACTCCAAATACCTCAGTAACTCATTCCTGTGACCTTAGTAATTCACTCCTGTCATCCTAGTAACTCATTCCCGTGATCTTAGTTACTCACTCCTGTCACCCCACTAACTGATCCCTGTGGCCTTAATGCCTAACTATTGTGACCTCAGTAACTCATTCCTTTGAACTTAGTTACTCACTCCTGTTACCCCAGTAACTCATTCCCGTGACCTTACTAACTCACGCTTGTGACCTCAGTAACTCATTCCTGTGACCTTAATAACAATAATTCATTCTTGTGACCTCAATAAATCATTTCTCTGAACTTGGTAACTCACTCCTGTTACCCCAATAACTCATTCCCGTGACCTTAATAACTCACTCTTGTGACCTCAGTAACTCATTCCTGTGATCTTAGTAGCTGACTCGTGTGACCTCACTAACTTATTCTTGTGACCTCATTTCAGTAACGTATTTTTCTGCTCTACCAAATTATTCATATATGAACAAATAGCTCTTTCCTGTGCATACCTGAGATACGCCCAATTTTGCCATTCATAGCTCGACCCACATGTCCCACGAGGTGTACACTCAGAGAGTGACCAATGAGGTGAACCTGGGCCAAGTTAAGTCCGCCACGCTGCATCGCCTCAAGCAAATTTACCAGCTGAGATGCAACAACATGAGTGATTCTAGTGGCACGGAAGTAGTTTAACGTTTGAGCACCTTTTTCCCAGCCACAAAGAAAGACGTTAAAATCACCCTGCAAAAATATGGCATAAAACAGACGCCAGAAGTCAGTAGCATAAAACAGACACTAGACATCAATGACGTAAAACAGACGCCAGACATCAATGGTACAGAACAGACGCCAGACGTCAATGACGTCAATAACAGACGACAGCCGTCAATGGTATGGAACAGATCCCAGACATCAATGGCAAGGTCTAGAAGAATAGAGGAGGGCGGTAAGCGGCTGACTAGTGTTAAACAAGTTATCTAAAAATAGGTCGTGAAGACTGTGAGGAGGTAGAATAAATCCTCTTTTTCAATGTGAATTTTATGATTGGTTTATTCTGCCACCCACCCCCCNCCCACCCCCCTTACAACATTGTCATTGTCACTGTCATTGTCCTTGTCATTGCCATTCTCATTGTCCTCTTCATTGTCATATCCATTGTCATTGCCACAGTCACTGTTATTGTCATGGGCCTCTCCTTTGAATACAAGGGGAAGCTTGTAAAACTACCTTATCCAAGAGGGCTTCTTTCATTTCAGCCATCCAGCTCTCCACAATGCCGCCCCAGAAACCGTGAATAATAAACATGGTGCATTTGTTGAGGTCGAAGTGAGCGCTCTTGAGTTTTGACATCACATCTGGGTCATCGTACCTGATATCTGAGCCGTGGAGGCGCTCAGCTCTAGGAAATGGAAACATGATATCACTATCTAAAACAGACCTATTGATTAAGCAACTCTTACTTGTGAAAAGGAATGGTTATGGGCGCGAGTGAAGTGAAAAATATATGGACAGAAAAAAAAAAAAGCAACGTACAAGAGAGTCAATTCTCTTTATTCTTAAAGGGAGGCATGACTCTTCACTGATATATTTCAGTGTATTGCCGTGGTGAGCACTGTTCCTTTTCAAATTCATGCTAAACAATTTGCTACACTGTGCATTTTGTTTTCTGTTATGGGTTGTGACCTTAGAAAACTGTTGGTACAATCAAAAGAGGCAGCCTGGCCGTGTGCTTTGTGGGTCGTACTCAGAAACTAAATACTTTCAAGTCTGGGATGTGTGTGTTTGACTCGCAGACTGGGGTGGTTTACAGTGTAAGAGACTAACGCAAAGCTGAACGACAAGAGAATGCACTAACAAAAAGAGTCTGTACATTTTGCTTCATCCCTGTCTTTTCGGAAACCAATTATAATTATCTTTCTATAATTCAAAGGAAAGATTTATTTGAGGATATAGTTTGTTACTTTACCACCAATCTTGACACAAGCTTAACAAGTTTATTTAATTTTAATCCAGACCACAACAGCACAGGCGTTAAAGACTATTGATTTAATTTTTGTAGGCTTAATTCTCACTATAATTATCTCTTTGAGAGATAATCTTTTTCACTGGTCCACCCAACTTATTCTTGGCACACCCGACATGTACCTTGTAAAGATCTTGAGGGCTAGTGGTGCATCGTCAACAGACATAGGTTCAGTGTCTCTTAGATCATATTCATTGGGGCCCAATTCTTCGTTGACATTATCCACACAAATCTTGACATTAAACTCTGGGAGCTCTTTGGTGACACAATGGTAAATTTCTAGAGGGAAATCAAAAGAGATATAATATGACACAATACAATACAATACAATACAAAACAATACAATACAATACAATACAATACAATACAATACAATACAATTCAATATAGTAAGGTACGCTAAGTTACGGTACCGCACGGTATGTGCTGTGCTGTGCTGTCCAGTCCAGGCCAGCCCAGTCCAGTCCAGTCCAGTCCAGTCCAGTCCAGTCCAGTCCAGTCCAGTCCAGTCCAGTATGTTCATTTCCGGGTTACGTATGGAAATCACAACCTCATTCGCTCGCTCTTCCTCCTCTCTCTCGCTCTCTCTCGCTTTCTTTCTTATCCCCCCCTCTCTCTATTTTTCTCTGCTTTCTCTTTTTTCAAAATCTGTTGACTCTCCGTGTGAACCCAAGATGTGTTCATGAGACAGTATTATTATCCCCAGCAGGCCATAGCACTCTAGGACTATCTCATCTCCCTAGAGAGTTTACAGTGCCGCTGACGTTTGAAGGCGCTGGTCACTAGCATTCTGATAATATCATTCACTGCCTACAGCCAGGTACCGATTTTACAAACGGGTAGACTGAGAAATATGTGGATGAAATGCTTTTCTAAGGCACTTACAACACAACCATAGTCTGGAATAGAACCCATAACCTTTAGATCTTGAGTCAACCGCTGCTCCACAATATCTGGACAATATCTAAAGACCCTTCCGTGGGTGATTACTCTTCCTTTCCTTTTCTTCTAATCCTGGCTAACTTTAACCCAAACCAGGTGTCACGAGCAATAGTGTCCGCCGTTGGAAATGTTCTTACCAACATCTGCCCCTACTATGCGCCCTCCCCTCTATCTTTCTCTCACACTCACGCACACACACACACACACACACACACACACACACACACACACACACACNCACACACACACACACACACACACACACACACACACACACACACACACACACACTTTAATGTCTGCCCCTATTTACACTTTTACTCCAAGCCAACATTCCCCCATTTTCATCCTTTATGATATGCGAGTTGCTGTACATGATATGCTGGTACCAGCATCTGCCCTCTTACAGAAGAATCCTCCCTCTCTCATGTTTGATGATTCCTCTAGCCTGTGTCCCTGTCTTTGATCCCGGTCATTTTCCTTCCAATGGCAGTTTTGCCCGGTCAGCTCCTATCTAGCCGAGATTTCTATTCCCCGGTATAATATAGTCCCTATGAGAATAGTTATCTCTGGTACCGCGAGAAGTTCAGCTCTGTGTTTATTTGGGGTCATGCACTCACTCACGCGCACTGGTAATTAGACTTCTCTACCATTCGTTTGGTGTGGGTTATGGAATTAAGCCCCTCCTCTTAATCTCAGTTATATTCTTCCACTCAGTTTTATGCTTTTGTAATCCTCAATGTACTTGTTTCCAACACCAAACTAATCATTCAGAATGTTAGGCATGTTTTGCCATGAAATATTTACCTTTCCCAAATTTTTGCACATTTGTTAGACCTGAATAGAAGTGTACTTTATTTTATGTAAATGAGACGCTATGCTGGTGACTGTTGATTGGTGCTCAAAGTTAACGTCAGTCACCAAAGTAAATGGCAACGAGCTGGATGTTAACCATCCAGCACCGCTCCCTCAAAATGTAGCCCAGACAAACGTAAAGTATGTCTGGCAATCTCCCCTGACTATTATGTATGTTGAGTGATCAATACTGGCATGGTGAATCCTTTATTATGTTGAACTATCCCACTTTTGTCTTGTTTTCATATGTTCTTGACAAAGGGGTTTCAATTTATTATGTGCAATGTATCTTAGTATTGTTGCTTGATTATTATTGTGCTATTAGCTCACTGGCCTTCGAGTAATTTCTTGATGTTGCTTGTTGTTAGGTCTCTAATATGCACCTTGGAGGTTGGTTGGACTTTGAGAGTAAGTGATATCTGAAATCACAGGACTGACACATAATGAGGCTTTATTTAAGGACCAGAGTCGTCTGCATTTTATTCATGTTTACAGTGGAGTTGTACTAAAGTTAAGTTATGAAATCTGATTTGTGTGGTAAGCACTGTACCCCATCCATTACTAGATACAGGCTGAATGCTAAGGGTGGAAGAGAGTCGCCAAAAGTAGTCCCCCCNCCCCACAAATCTCCACCAATTTGTTGTGATAGTCTGTATGACTACAGTTTAAGGGCATGCCTAAAGCTGGCTGCGAATGGAAATATGACTGCACTGTACTACTATGATTAATTGTAAGGGTGTACGGACAAGTAAGATTATGATCCTTTCATGTTTTCTATTATGATGCAACTCGTCTGAGAATGACCAGTAGAGTTGGATGGGTTAGAACCGCAGGGCATTATATCAGAATTATGAATAACCTACACTATGTGCTTGGTGGTGTGACCTTCTGCTGATGTAGTCTCATACTGGGTCGCTTGTATGGAAGTTCCGACATGCACAAGTGATGTTTTACAGTATGGATAAGATACAGTGATAGCACGTGTGAAAATATCGCTGTCCATCAGTAAAATGACTGTTGAGTGAGTACAAGAGTATATATTGTTTAGTGTCATTTCATAAGAAGGCAACCACAGAGACGGTGTGGTGTACTTATTTTAGTGGCCAGAGAAGAGAGTCGCCTTTCATGTCAGATGCCAGCAAACTAGTGTCAGTGCTCTAACAGGTTATTCACATTATGCTCACAAGGTGAAATATGAGGTAAACTCTTCCTCTGTAGAATTTTTGTATGATATTATACCCAGTTTGTCTAACCCTAAAGGTAACGAGTTGCATGCACGATTTTCTAATTGGTGTAACATTAATGCATAAATTCCAGGGTTAACGAATATTATTTGTTCAATGTATTTTACGGCTTCTTCGCGACGATCTCGATGTCACAAATTTGAGTTTATTTTTTTTTAATAATATAGATAAGGTTGCCTTAGCGCTGTAATTAGACCTAGATCCATGATGAATTAAGATTACGAGAAAACTTTAGTATTGGGAAATGTTAAGTAGTTTTATTGAAACCTGATAAACCTTATTCGCACAGTAATGCGATATCACGTGATGTCTGCACGTCGCACTGTGTTAATGAGAGGTGCGTATGGGTTTGTGACACCTATCAGAGGGGCAAATCACTCACTGTGTACAACCCAATTAATCGGCTAATATATAAAATCCCCCTTTTTTGAGGCCCTGCCAGCCAGTGTCAAGGTGTAGAAATAATATGTAAAATGACCTGTCATCGAAATAAAGCATCCAATTTTACAGTTTCAGGTACAATTTGAGCCTTCTACATTAAACAAATAAAGAGTGTAGGCCTGGGTATTCGCATGAGGTCAAAACTAGCCAAATGAAAAATTGGGGACCAAATCAGAATTCGAGGTGACCTTTTTCGANTCGAAATACATTTTTGTTAAAAATTTTGGATGTTGACACCCCCCCCCCTTTTCTTTTTCTTCCCGTTAAAAGATCGGGCAAAAGAAGTACTTTATCCTCCGTGGAAGAAATTCCCCGAAATCACAGTGGTATATGTAGAATAACACAAAATGTTAATAGGGCCAAAAGAACAGAAAACAATAGGTGCCAACCTGTGGCCAATCTCAGGTAAAGGGAGCAAATCAAGAATATAATCCACTTCAGCTGAGGTTAACTTTTTATATTATGTTTCCTTTTTATGTAACCGTCAGAAGTAAACTGTTTACACTTGATTGCTGCAACTTAGTATTGTTGGGAGTTTTAAGAATTTCTTGTGATTAGACTAAATTTACGCAACCAAATTACCACCATGGAATAGTCACAGCTGTTTTAGTTTCAGGAACTGCAAATTATGAAGATAATCATAGGGCAGCCGTTTTCAGAGTCCTAAGTAGGCAAGAGTTTGCCAGTTTTAAGAGAGATAAGGTTTAAACAGTGTTATCTCTCAAGAAGATATAACTTCTGACAGTTTTATCACGTCAGAATGGTACTTATTGTAATCGGAATGGATATGCTCCGGTTAGACATACTGAAATACATAATGTAGGAAAAAAATGGGAAAAACAATGCAAATATCAATGGCCTTTCTCAAGGAGTCATATTCAGGGGCAGGTAACTTCAGAAGTTGATAACCAACAAAATATTCTAATTCGGTTTTTCTAATGTATTTTTTTTTTTTAAAAAGCACCAGGTTACCATAGTCCATATCTCTGAGACCTTTACTTCCAAGTAAGAAGATCTCAAATATGTACTTAGCAGCAATTTTCCAAATTTGCACAATTCTCTTAGAATTTGTTTTTAAAAATCAGTTTTTAAAAATTCAAAAAAATAATGTTTTGTGATAAAATGTTCCATTTGTTCATGTTCTGACTGTATCTACACATATAAATTTCATAAAAATCAAAAGAAATATGACGACAGGCGTTGGATCACTTGATATGGATTATTTCATTTGCAAACTGGCCGCCAAATAACCAGATAAAAAATCCAATATCACAACTTAAACTTATATTTATATTCTTGAATGCCTGCATCAGCAGGATCAATAGCTATATCATTATCTTCATAGCCTCCATGACTATGCTAGTCACACTAGTAGCGTGTGAAATGGCGCAGAGAGGGCTGAAATACAGCTTTATAGCATGGTGGTCTTAATTTGTTATTAATAACTAAGTAAATATAAGTTTCATCATAAAACAGTTTCATAAAGTCTACTATACTTAGAGCAGAATTATAATGTATTACAAATTTTTGTTCTAAAGATTACACACGCGCATTAATTTTGAGGCCACTTCAGTTGGAGTTAAAAGGAAGGGTGATCTATTCATCACATCATTTTTTTCTCCCTCTCAAGGGCCCAGTGACCTTAGCTGTGGCCTGTTCTAATGCATGTGTCATTTTCCTGGCTAGTTTAGGTTAAATGAAAACAGCACTAATTCGGGTCAGAAGTTTGAAAAGATAGCGGCTGCCAATAAGCTAACCCCCAGTTCTCTTGAAATAGCCTGAGGCCTCAAGTGGCTTTTCATGGGTGTGGGTCATACGAGGAGACACAGCAAGAAACTTATCTTGTTATGGGCCATTTAACGTAATTTATTTATTCAGATCAGATGCTTATCTCCATTACCGGTGAATGGGAATAGCTAGAGAAAATTAGGGCTGGAGTGACGGCAATGGACAGTACATTGTGAAATATAGCAAAAAGATTTGGGCGTGTGTAACCTAAATCGCAGCCATCTTGGCGGCCATCTTGGATTCTGCAAAAGGCAAGCGGATAGCAAGTAGCCATTCGGGCGAAATTTGATACATATTATATAAAGAACAAGTGAAAAATGCAAAGAAACGCTTGTTCACAGACACTGGAAGGTCTTCTTAAAATATAGGGTCCCGCCACTGGACCATAGAGCAATGACTGAAATCAAGAAAAACGAATCGAAGCGGATGAAGGCTGAATGTAGCAGAGTATACAGTGTTTTGATTTCTGTATATGAGTTCTTTAGGATTTGTAGATGTGTGAAGAGCTGAAATTGCCGGGAAAAGGCCTACAGATCATGAAATCTTGAAATGGAACAAAACAATAACAGATAGTCGTCTAAGTGCAGCTAGAAATGGCGTCAAACTGCTTATTATGTCCAACCACCCCCCCCCCNCCCCCCCCCTCCACAAACAAACAACTCTCTCATACACATGATATTACTGACTGGCATTACTTTTACTGGTAAATTACTACTGCATTTATCTCAAGCAAAATGGCTGCCATTAAGTATAACAATAATAATTATAACATACGCATGAAATTACCTGGCGATAGCAAGGCTCCAGAAAAGCAAAAGAAGGCTTCAAAAACGCAAAACAAAATCCACAATTTATGTGCTAGATCCATCGCAGACAGCCGATATGGTCAGGGCGATGACAACTGTCTACACGACCACTGGCAACGGACTGAATGAGATCAGTCGCTGGAAGTTGTCATTTCTCCTTCTAAACCAACTCAAGTCACAGAGTCATGTCCTGGGAAACCATAGTCACAGTGGGAAAACCCATTATTTCCCAAGAGCCACGGTTAAGGCCTGACGTTGTGTGAAAGTTTATTATCTCCTAAAACTACACTACGATCGTGCCACGTTCATTGTGACTCCAGGAAACCGAAAATCTCTCTTAACCAAACACTTTATGTCAGAACGCTTTTTTTTTTTAAAACTTCTACATAAATGCCATCGATAATCCGGAAATTTGTACCTGCGAATCCCAGCATGAAAACTGGGAATACTGGTGTATAATGTGTATATTTGTGTATTGTTTTACGCTTATAATCCGAATGAAAATCACGAAAACTGCTGTTTGAATAACTGCCCATGTCATTGTCATCATTAATCCACTCACAATTCTACAAATCTGGTATATCAGGCTAGGCAACATCCTTGCCTTACAAGTGACATCCCCCTGTCTTTTGATGTGGACCGTTCACTGCCGATTCTCATAACACTGTAGTCCCTACTCGTGACAGTAAACTTACAAAATGCTACAGATAGTCTATAACTTATTAAGAGATGAATGCGGGGATAATCTGTTGAGAAGGCAAGTCAAAAGGTATTTAAAGCAAAGTTTTGTAATTTTAATTTCTCGCAGTGTAAACGAATGGCTTCTTTCTTTCTGTTTCCTTCTTTCCCTCTTTGACCATTGTCATTTTACTGTTTGTTCATTCATTCATTCATTCATTCATTCATTCATTCATTCATTCATTCATTCATTCATACATTCATTCATTCATTCATTTAGTGTATAACTAGAACGTAACAAGAAACGATTTCATCTGAAAATTGTCTCTGAACTGCCTGGCCATCATGTTAAAAAAAAAGGACTGTTTTTTTCCTACTTTGTAAATGGCTTGATCTGATGGTCCAACAAATTCGATAATCCGAACACATACACGGGAACCAAAAGGCTCCGATAAAAGAGCAGAGTGAAGCACGGAAAATGTTGAAACGTCTGGAGGAACTGACCACATGGTGCCGCATGAGAATCAAGCCTAAGAAATCTAGGAGCTTGTCTCTAAAGAAAGGGAAGCCAGCTGATGTCACAATCACAGTGGCCAACCAACGAATACCAACTGTCGGCCAAGAGCCAGTGAAAAGTATTGGCAGGTTGTACGATGCCACCCTTCGGGATGCAGGTGCTGTTCAGCAAACCCGAGAACATGGCAGAAGATGGACTACTGCGTATTGACCGGTGTGGACTTATCGGCAAGTTCAAAATTTGGTGTCTCCAGTTTATGCTGATACCAAAACTGCTATGGCCCCTGCTTGTTTACGAAATAAGCTCAAGTACCGTATAGGCAATCGAAAGAAAGGTCAGCAAGTTCATCAGGAAATGGTTAGGTATTTAAAGCAACGTTTGGCAAAATTTGGTGCATTTCTTGCCAACACTGGTTGTGTGTGTCAGAGGTGGGGGGATGGGGTGGCGGGAGGGAGGAAAACAAGAGAGACAAGGACAAGAAAGAACAAGAAAAAAAAATNAATAATATTAAACTATGGATCAAATATCAATCTCTTTTCCTTCAAGGATCATACAAATGGACATAGAACAAGTTACGATTTCTTAACGAAATAGCGGAGATGTGTATAAGAGACAGGTGAAAGGGAGGGGCTCAGGGAGAGAGGAAGTTTAAAAGACTGTCCAGATAGACCAGATGACCTCCCTCGACCGCCATGATGTAAACATTGTATTTTTAAGATACATGTCAGGTGCTAGCTGCTGGTTACGGTCTTTGAAACATTGTTTTTTTCCTCTTTGGGCCCTATTAACATTTTGTGTTATTCTACATATACCACTGTGATTTCGGGAAGTTTCTTCCATGCAAGTTAAAGTATTTCTTTTGCCCGATCTTTTAACGGGAAGAAAAAGGGGGAAGGTCAACGCCCAAATTTTTTCACAAATGTCTTTCGAAAATGGTTACCACGAATTCTGATTTGGTTCCCAATTTTTCATTTGGCAGGTTTTGACCACGTGCGAATACATAGGCCAACACATTTTAGTTTTTTTGTTTTTTTTTATCTAGAAGGCTCAAATTGTACCTGAAACTTCAAAATTGTATGCTCTATTTAGATCACAGGTCAATTTACATATTTCTACACCCTGACACTGGCTGGCGGGGGCCCCCCATAAAGGGGGATTTTAAATATTAGAGGATTAATGAGTGATTTGCCCCTCTAATAGGTTACAAATCTTTAACTGACCGAATATAGATTGGGTTTTATTCTTAAAAATCGAAATCAGTGTTAAGTGTTATGTTATTTGTTTAGTGTTGACTGCTGGCCTGTTGTGTCGAAGTCCAGTAGTGTAACATTATATGTGTACAACGTGGCCCCGGGTCTATTTAATGCTAACGGTCTATGAGAATGTTACTGTGCTAGTCTGCCCGCTAAAAGTAAGTGTATAGCTGTTTTCTTGATTTGATCCGGTTCTGAATGTTGGCTGCAAATGGGAACAGAGGATGCTATTTTAGTACAGTTAAGCGTGGCTTAATTCGTATATCGAAGACATTTATACCCCTGCTACTCTTCCCTCCACTAGATAAAAAATGTCTCCATTAAAAGACCTAGCAGGGCTACAGAGCAAAACTGACTGACACTCTTTTATACAGATAAAATTTGTTTTTTTTTCATACCAGTAATGTGCATTTCTGTGTGTGTGTGTGTGTGTGTGTGTG
>JAWQUT010001134.1:0-19193 GCA_033807755.1 Ellobium chinense | reverse complement strand
ATGGAAAACAATTCTTCTTAAAGCTAGGGTTTTTTTTATCACTGGAGGTTTGTTTTGAGGAGTGGTTCATTAGACTTCATTAAATAACGCGTTTATTGACCTTATTGTATGATATAGAAAATCACCGCAAATAACCATTTATCGCTTAGGCTTTGTCGAAAGATTTCTCCAATTAATGGAGACAGTTTCTTTACTAAATATGTTTGAGGACGGACAAACATTTGCAAAAGTGTGTGCAAACCTTGAAACAGTTCTTTGAATCATAGCGGAGATATTTCGGAAAAATGTCATCCATTTATTTCCGATCGCACTTTATTAAATAATTTCTCTGGCCAAATCACTGGCCTTGAGGTCCGGAAATATACGTGCCCAACAGCTAAGGGGGTGGGGGTGGAGTGGGTAGAGGGTAGGGGAGGAAGGTGGGAAGTGTGCAAGGCTTCTAGAGTTAGTTAGAAATCAGGAATATTTTGCGGTACAGCGGAAGTGAGAGCTCAGTTAAAAATGCCGACCATCATCTTCAAATTTGCTATGGAACTTTCTACCAACAGCCATCTGTCAGAGGGGATTGTGACAAGATTTAACGGTGGTTTGTATGTTAATAAAAGAGACAAAGATGTAAGTCTCCTGCTATAACAAGCACCACTCACAAGATCATTCTTCTCTAGCTCTTCCGCATCAGTCACAGCTATCTTAGTTCGCTGGGAGGCTCATATTTCCGTTGCTTAGAATCTCCAATGGACCCCCACCCCCNACCCCCTCCCCCCAAATTAAAGAGAACGTCCCTTTCGTTTATCCGCGAGGATTAAGCAAACGTAGTCCTCGAGTTCATATCCCAACTGATTTTTGTTTTGTTTTGCCCCTCTTATAATTATATGTTTGTGGCTCACATGAAATAGCGAATTGCTTGTAGGTGCATTTTTGTAGACTATTTTTCACCTGAAGGATACAACGATTATAATGATGAAAATTATGATTATATCATTACTTCAGCTGCTAGCCTTCAATGCCCCAGCGGCTGGAGTCTGCAAAATGGCTTGTGTTACGGCTTTGGGAACATTGCCATGAGCTGGCCGGAAGCGCAGGTAGGAGAGACATTATATTTAAAGCATATCTCACTCACTAATCACTAAACACATTAAGCTCGCCTTCTTACTTACCCAGTCCTATCCAAAGTTCGTTAGCTTAATGCTGCACAACCAATTGACTGGTCAGCAGACTGACTGACCGACTGAATGAATGAATGAATAAATAAACGAATGAATGAATGAATGAATGAATGAATGAATGAATGAATGAATGAATGAATGAATATTTTATCCTTCAGCCATCCATTATTTATTGAATCATATATTCAGTCCCTCCCTCATTTAGGCTTCCTTTGTCTTCGCTTCTTTGTTTCTTTACACAAATACTTCTACACATTTATCTAATACTATGGATCCAGCTTAATGGAAATTGTGGGGCAGCTTGGATAATTCGCCACTACTCACTTAAGGTGAGAAAAGTTGCCATTAACAGAATAATTTATCGAATGGGCTGCAGGTGAAGGAAGCCAACTATACTACAAGTAGTTCACAGAGACGTGGCAGATTAAATCTCATGAATCTATTCCCCGTATTTCAAGCCTTCTTGTTCAAACTTTTAAAATTTCAGTATAATATTGTCTGTACAGTAATTCACTTAGTCTTTCTAGAATCTTCAATGTTGAAGGGGTATGATACCAAGAAAACAAATGCCTGCCATAATGTTTGTCTCGCCATACTGCTTCTGAATACATTTGAGAACCTGCACATTAACGATGGAATATTTTACCATAGTAAGAATTACATTATTGCATTGGTGCTGAATGCAACCTTTGTAGTGTTCAGGTTTAGTTAATGTAATTCTTATGACGGTAAAAGTGCCCATCATTAATGCGCACGTTTTTTATCATTTAGATATATTCAGAAGTTAACAGTAAAACCAATACATCCCACCCAAAATGGCCATTTTGAGCGATTCAGTAAGTATCTCAGAGAAAAAAGAAAAATTAAATAACCCAGCTGATTGCGTGTATTTGGAACACCTAGATGATTATTTGTTTTATCGTATGTCTCAGAATGTATGCATCCTTATCGCCCTCATCTGTATCTCGAATTTGCAAATTAGGTTTTCAAAGACTACCAACCAGTCGACAATTATTTCCAACCTTAATAGAGACAGGGGTGAATCTTTGCTCCACAGGCTAAAAAAAAATCGACCTTATGCTTCCAAAAAAATTCAAACTGAATACATTTTCCTTCCGCCTGACCATTTCTGAGAAAACAGAGTTGCAATGTCGGGATGTCTACCCTCTGTACGCCGTCATTAGTCATGATTTATGACGTCATAACGCGAGAACGCTAGCAGACGATTAGTGCAGACGCATGCGCAAACGGTCAGAACAAATCGGGGGACGGAAAATTGAGCAGGTTTTATCCTGTTATGCAACGGATTCCTCAATAAGCCGCCCTTCCTATGTACGGTAAATTGAGCAGGTTTTTGAGTGTGGTATCGATTATGAGGTAGTTGTGGTCGAATCAGAATCCCAACCTCCTTCCCCTCATCCCAACATTTTCTTATTCATGGAAAAACTAGCAGATGAACAACAGAAAACAACTATAACCGTAAGGTCATCATCCCATGAGCGCAGGCTACCTGCCAGACGGTACCAGGAACGTGAAAGACTAAGACAGAAACTCACCACAGCTTACCAGAGTCAACAACTAACTCAAGCAGAGTTCCTCAACAGGATGGCCAAAGAATGCTTCCTGTGAGAATGTAAATTTCGTTTTTACCTCCAATTTTATCAAGTATTTTAATCAGTGATTTTTAAGAAATGTGCTCTCATAAAGACATTATCCTGCTCGAAATCCGTCTTCCACCTCCCCGTGGTGAGCAGGGAGCAACAAATATCAAGACTGTTTTATCCATTTATAAATGCATGAATAAATTTAAAAAAATATATATATACAATGAAATGAAATAACAGTCTTGATAATTTGCTAACGGAAGAGGTTTACTACTTAAACTTATAGAATTTCAAGTCGGTACCATGTCGAATACCTGTGCAAGCTAAGAAATACTCGATACCGAAAATCCCTGCGCAATTTTCCAACAGGTTTTGGAAAACTCCTTTGAACTTTTTGACAATAGGATTAAAAACCTGCCCAATTTTCCGCTGCCCAACAAATCGTCTGCCAGCCTGTCTCGCTTTTTGACGTCCCTCAGCAAGAGTAATGGCGGTGTGCGCTGGTTGAAAAGCCCCGATATTCCTTCGGTGTTTTCTCAGAAACTGCCAGGCGAAAGGAAATATGCAGGTGTTTTAAATATCATGAACAAGTAATGTGGACTTATGTGAAGCAAATAACCATCCCTCCTTTAAATATCTATTATATTGTTTCCAGGCGGTGTGCAAAGCTCATGGCGGCAGGCTGGCCGAGCCACAGTCGGGGACTGAGATAGAGAGTCTTCGGGCTCTTGCTAGGACCAGAAACGGTATTTTTTTACACCATATTGTGTAACACCTTACATGCTTTTGGGACGCATGGGACTAATATATAGGCAACGTGCCATATAGTGTGTGAGTCACACTCAGAAACTGAAGACTGTTAAGTCAAAGATAACATGTGTGTTTGACTCGCAGATTGGGTGGTTCACGCTGCAATGTCCTTGAAAAAGGCACTTCACATCCGTTTCCTCACTCGACTCAGGTGTAAATGCGTACCTGGCTTTAGAGCCAGAGGGACCAGAGCGTTGCACCGCTGGCGACCAGCAATGACTTTGTTATGTATTTTATTTGTAATGCAATGTATTTACATGCATGATGTTTATTGTTCAATGTGTCTGTAATATGAATGAGATGTATAATATTTTATAACACTTGTATAACATTGTAACTCAACGTTCCTACAGGATAAATAAACGTCGTATTTTCATTTTCAAGTGAGAGTGTTGGGGGAAGCTTCTCTCCTTAGGGCTGGTAGGTTCTTTAGCAGCCCCGTAGTCGAGCCAGAGACTTGTGAGGGAGACCGCAGCTCCAGAGGTGTAGACACATTGGAGAGATATAAGAAGCACTACATTACAGCCAGGCTAAGAGGGTGCTGCATATGTTCTACATAATAGATAATGCAACAACCGTAACATGCAGGTGCAGGGTATAACTAAAACAATACTGTCATAAAATCCCCCCCCCCTCTTTACACACACACACACACACACACACATATACACACACACAGCATCTGGCATATTTGTCAGGGTTAAAACATAGCAGAGTAAATAGACACCACAGTGGATGCCTCATTAGAAGATAGGGCTTGGAGTTTGGCTTCTCACCCCTGGGACTCATTGGGTACCAAGGCTTTAGAGATTGGGGTTTACTAATAGTGGTGGTGGTGGTATTCCTTTTTGGGGGAATCAGGGACCTTACTCCTCCGAGGTTGTTAGATTTGAATGGCAGCTGGTAATGGAAGGAAGAAACATTATAAAGACATCATTAACATCTATGAAAGTAACATTGCTTCCCAGTTTGTAAGATTAATTTGAGACAGTAAAGCAGTGTGCACCATGGTAATGCTATAGCTATATAATATAATTTTTGAATTTTAGTTGACTATGTGTGGATTGGCGGCACTGATATGTTTCAAGAGGGAAACTGGAACTGGGCAAGCGGTAATCCCATGAGCATCACTGACTGGGGTCCGGGACGACCCAACGGCATTGGAGGTAACTTGTGATTGATAAAGGCAATATTATTTGAAGCATTTAGAAATACTATATTCCGTCCAACAATATACGGTTTTCGTTTTTTTGGAATTCACCGGTTTGCTTTGCTCAAACTTAGCCAAATTTTGCATAACCTTCTCTTTCAATTTGCCTGAACTAGGAATTATTTTTTGACATTGATAGAGTTTGAAATTTAAAAAAAAAAAAAATCATAGTTACATTAAAACAAAAAAAACAACCAAAAAACTCCGCAACAGCGAAATTCTAAACATTATTTACAGCTTAATGGAGTGTGACGAGAGGACACAAAGCTTTCGTAGACGCAAACACACTTGTTGTGGATAAATACAATGCATGCGTCAAGTGAGGTTGTATTGCATATTTTTAAACAGAAGTCTGACCAAGTAGAAGCCCGAAAGGAAATGTGACCTTGAGGTAAGGAGGACAATGGATTCCTACCGATGCCACCTGTTCTCTAGACATGACCTCGCAAAATTGGATGTTCTAAGCACTGATTATCTTATTGTAGTCGGATAGTAATACGATTGCACCAAAAACAAAAACCCATAACAAACGGTTTCTTGCCGGTTTACGGTCCTGATTTTTTCTTGACCATGACGTCTCATTTTAATGTTGGTTTCCTATAAAATCCACTGGGAACTGGCGTGCCAAAGTAGTTGCTTTGGTGACGACACTTTGCGGCCGCTAGTTCGAATCTCCCAAAGTGCGGTATCTGCGGGATGAGAAAGACTACGACCAGTGTCCCAATCTGGGGGCCTGTTGATGGCAAGGCCTGGCCCAAGATCTCCTCACATACCT
This sequence comes from Ellobium chinense, assembly GCA_033807755.1. Lineage (NCBI taxonomy): Eukaryota > Metazoa > Mollusca > Gastropoda > Ellobiida > Ellobiidae > Ellobium > Ellobium chinense. The sequence continues at coordinate 13,628 of JAWQUT010001134.1, read as the reverse complement.
CCACGAGGTGGCAACTGGAAACGATTAGCGCTCCTGGTTAGTGTTACCGGACGTGATCGGCAAAATGTGTAAGGGCTCTATGCCACAGCCACAGGCCAACCGGCCCTCGGGGCAACGTGTCTAGGTCCTCGCAGATGGCCGAAGGGTCTTGCTTGACCGATCTGAGGTCGGAAACGAGTCTACCGTCTCTCCATCATGGGCGAGGGGGATTAAAGGGACACGNGGGGGGGACATAAGGAACATGGACACAGTTGAGGCATGTGTTTCGAGCGCTTAGGACCATACATGCCCGACGGCGTAACGACCGTGCCAAAGGGTAACTCGCAACAGTCCAAAGCATGTTGAGTGCCTAGCGGTAGAGTGGCCAGGCCCCGGAGGCAGGGGTGAGCTGAAGAGACACCAACCTCGGCTGCCCTGGGGATAAGGAATAGGGAGGGTGTTCATCCAGTGAGCATTCCGCCACCCCGCTCTCTTGCAACGGCAAACCGGTCCGGGATCCTTATTTTTTTTTCTTTACCCTATGGACCGATCGAGTCACAACTACCGCACGCAGGCCCCACACCATTGGTAACGATACTTCTGGTGAGGGCGTGGCATTTATAGTACGTCATGGATTCCTTTGTAATTTCAGCTTTGTGACTGTGCTCTCTCGTAGCCTTGGACCCTTCGGAAGAACGGGGGCTCCCGCAGAGCCACCGATTTATTAGGGCGGGTGGTCCTTCATCCCACGTCCCTTTGAACGCAGACTACCCCCGTGGAGTGGCTAGTCGGGGTAGCCAGCTAGGACCTCATTGCACCCAGAGGCCCGAAAGCAGGCCCAGTCATTGGCCTGCCGGCACGGTGATCCTAAGCGGGGATAAGCTACGACTCCACGCCCCCATTTCAATCTGGCCGGAGGAAACCACCCGTCCGGCCCCAGGAGTTCATTTTAAGCCGCTTTGCAACTCTCGGGTCTCCCCTCCTGAGTTCTTTGGAGGGGCGACCTGAGCGAACTCGGAATTGACCACACGAAATGCACTGATACCAGGCGTGCCAAAGTTGTTGCTGCGGTGACGACACTTTGCGGCCGCTAGTTCGAATCACCCAAAGTGCGGTATCTGCGGGATGAGAAAGACTACGACCAGTGTCCGAACCGGGGGGGACTGGTTGATGGCAAGGCCTGGCCCAAGATCTCATCAACTACCTCCACGGGGTAGCAACTGGAAATGATCAGCACTCATGGTTAATGTTACCGGACGTGATCGGCAAAATGGTGAGGGGCTCTATGCCACAGATACAGGCCATTCGGCCCTCGGGGCAATGTATCTAGGTCCTCGCAGATGGCCGAGGGTTCTTGCTTGACCGATCTGCGGTCGGAATCGAGTCTACCGTGTCGCCATCATGGGCGGGNGGGGGGGGGGGGGGGGGGGGGGGGGGGGCATAGGGACAACGACACTGTTGAGGCATGTGTTTCGAGCGCTTAGGGCCATACATGCCCCACAGCGTAACGACCGTGCCAGTCATTAATTTGATGGGCTCGTGCAGATGAGGTACGAACCATCGTACTCTTTCGTATCTGGAGGGCGAGCCCTACCCCAGGCGGTCCGACTGCGCCATAGACAGGAGGACCATCGTCTCTCAAAGGGTATCTCGCAACAGTCCTACGCAAGATGAGTGCCCAGCGGTAGAGCGGCCAGGCCCCGGAGGCAGGGATGAGCTGAAGGGACACCAGCCTGGGCTGCCCTGGGGATACGGAATAGGGTGGGTGCTCATCCAGTGAGCATTCCGCCACCCCGCTCTTTTGCAACAGCAAACCGGTCCGGGATCGTTATATTTTTTCTTTACCCAATGGACCGATCGAGTCACAACTACCGCACGCAGGCTCCATACCATTGGTAATGATACTTCTGGTGAGGCCCCTAGTAGGTCATTTGATTCCCTTATAATTTTAGCTTTGTGGTTGTGCTCGCTCGTAGCCTTGGACCCTTCGGGGGAACGGGAATTTTCCGCAGAACCACCGATTTTAGGGCGGGTGGCCCTCCATCCCACGTCCCCTCGAAAGCAGACTACACCCGTGGAGTGGCGAGTCGGGATAGCCAGCTAGGACCTCATTACACCCAGAGGCCCGAAAGTAAGCCCAGCCATTGGCCTGCCAGCACCGATGATCCTAAGCGGGGATAAGCTACGTAAGACCCCACGTCCCCTATCAAATTCGGAATCCCTTGTGGATTCCTGACCGGAGGGCACCATCCGTCCAGCCCTAGGAGTTCGTTTATGCCACTTTGCAACTCTCGGGTCCCCCCTTGGCGAACTCGGTGGGCGTGAAATTAACCACATGATAGCTCCGTATACCGGGCTTGCCAAATTTGTAAGATCTACTCCTTCTTTGCAGACACATTCATAACATGCTGGTAGAAGGATGGGACAAAGTGCCGCCCGAAGAATGCGACTTTGCACCAGCCATTATTCATATTCCTTACTAACCATATTCCCGGTAAAAGCATGGGTTTTATGGGCGCCAGTGATAAAGGTCTTCACGTTGTGTCATGCTGTCGCCCAGTACATTCATGACAGCTGAAATATTCGTGGATTAGTCAGTTCCTTGTTAGCTACCCCGTCTCAAAATATAAACGGTCGTAATGGGCAGTGATTTCTATGACTCTGAGAAACACTTTACTTTGAAGGTCCTAACATCATTCAGCAGAATGCAGGTATAAAACACTGGTTTTTAGCTATTCGAAATCTAGCGATTTAGGAAAGCTAAACTGCACGTTCTGGTGAATAAAGACATGCATGTTCAATAAAATTAGCTGCGTCATTGGAGAGATGGCCACGAGGTCCTTTGGCCTTCCCCGTACCGGTCTAACCATATTCCTATAGAACTTATCTGCGTCCATTTGAGGAGTGATGTTGCCTGTTCCAACACAGCTGTAAATTTTAACAAATTACTGCAATTCATATCGCCACATGACTGGATAATAGATCCAGTCATGTCAGAAAGATTGAAGAGGACTAGACCACAATCATAAATACTTCCTTTGTTATAACGTATAAAGTTTAACACCCGATTTGATAGAGGCATTGCATTTATCCACATCAAGAATGTTGGCGTCTACGAATTCCCCATGAAGCTGTAAAATTGGTTCGAATAAGAGCAAATCAAAATATTTCTTTTCTGACAAATGCAACGTTTGTTATTTATTTATTTTTTTTTTTTAGCTACTGGCAGATGGCATATACCACTATACAGAGCTCACGTCACTTGCAGTTGTTTACGTAGCAACTTACAGCAATTTATGACCATCCTCGAAGTATTCTATTTCAAGTTTGAAGTTGTTGTTTCAAAAATATTTAGTTTTTAAAGGCATCTAAGGTGCACTGAAATTTCAAGTATTACAGGTAATAGCGCTGTAAAGTAATTAAAAATTACTGACTAACATAAATCACGAAGTGGAACAGTTCTATCTTAAGTGCAGTATGACACTTTGCTTGAAACATGCACTACATTTACCCATATCAAGAATGTTTTCATCAACGAAAACGTCATGTCAGCACGTCATATTACTCCAAGCTGTAAGCAATTTTATTTTCACCATTTATATAACTTTATGACGAGTTTTTTTTTTATTTCAAACTCTGTCAATGTCAAAAATAGTTTCTAGTTAAGGCAAATTTAGGAGGCTATGCAAAATTTGACCAAGACTGATTAAAGCAAACCGGTCATTTTCCAAAAACAAGAAACAAAAAATCGTATGTTGTTCGACGGACAGTCGTATGTATCCACGTTCTTTGAACAAATTCACACCTTTTACTGTAATAATGGTTATGAATTAACTCAAGATCAACTTAAGGCGAGGAGTTATCCAGATTGTAATGTAAATAAAATGGTGTGCAACTTGTCACCATACGTGCGTTCAAGTTTGTATGCAAAGTTGCATAAGAAAGTGCTAAATGGTGCATTTTCCTCCCTAAAGGGTGATGATATAGGACAACAGTCATTTGCAGCAGCACCATTTGTTTGACACCAGATTTCACCCACGCCTTTAAGATAACTCTATGCATAACCCTACCAAAGCTTTTCTATAGTTTTTGTGTATGAAGTTAGATATGTCAGTTTATACGAGCGTACCAACAAATGTTATGAATTCCTCATAATTATCCGTCAAGGTAGAAAATGCAGAAAAGCCTTGGCAGAGTCATACCAAAACGTATCTAAGAGACATGGGTGAAATCTGATGTCAGACAACAGCTGCTACTGAAAATGACAGTTATGCAATTTTATATAGAGATTCCAATGCAATTATAGTGTCAAGTATCACACTAAGTCGTCTGATTTACAACCTTTGGGAATAGGTAGCACCACCCTTTGAAAAGCAATGTGATTTTCCCGTTCCGAAAGTTTTACCACAATCACTTAAAAAAAAAAAACAACGACTATTTTTCTTACATTTTCCCCGTTAGTACTGGTATAGAACGCAAGGTCTATGGTACTTAAGTGCCACCTAATGAGAGTTAACTATTACAAGTTGTTGTTGTTTTCATTCAGTTTTTACGTCTGAACAATTCTAACAGGTTTGTTCATCTCAAATGCAGACCACAACTGTGGTACTTGGGCCAACAACAGAGTATTATACATTGGCAACAGTACAGCATACGACAGAGAATGATTATTATAAAGTTCTACGAACAGAAATCGCATAATTAACAACTAAATAATGAACGCACATAGTTTTACTGTCATTCAAGTTATTCCCTTTCTTTGCATATCATTAAGCACTCGGACCGTCAGACTGCTTACGTCCATTGCAATTTGTTGTATAGTTCCTGTAAAATTATTATAATAAAGAGTGTCATAACTCCTTACGAATCATGGTCCCTTTGACATAAGTGCATCAGTATTAACTAGTGATTTAGACTTGTAATTTTTAGTGAAACTTTAATAGTACAAAATAAATGCATTTTGCGAGAGTCGTTAGAACATAGGTGTGACCGCATGAGAAAACCCGCCGGATCTCGCAAGGGGTAATTTCGAGCTAGGGCCTTGAAAAGTCGAATTTCGACTTCCTGGGCCAAATTGAGAATTCTCCGGAATCAGATATTTCATTCATTTATCTTTAATTCCATGTAAATTTTATTAGTGAAAACGAGGTGTGGGTGTTGTTTTTTGCTTTGGTTTTTTTTTAGTGTTTTAATGAAGCACCTTCGCTCAAAGGTGTGGTTAAAAAGACTTTGATCTCGATTCTTTCAAAATCTATATAGCAACGGTAATTTTACAAATGTGCCCATAACTTTGAAACTGATAAAGGTACTGACCTCAAATAAAGAGTAAAATATTATAAGAATTAATATTCTAGCAATAAATCGTTTTCTATATCTCGAGAGATGTAAAGGGTTTTCCAACGCATCCACACAAAAGCATAAAGTGTGCACATAAAGAATTAAACCTTGATTAAGTCACTCCGGAACATTCAAAAGGCACATCTACAATCAATTACAACACACTCTTTGTGAATTTTGATTGTACTCTTCGCGGCTCTCCTGATGGTACAAATTTTGGGCTTGTAATTTTTTTTTTTTTTAAGATGTAGGATAAAGAAAATGACTGTCTGTAGGTTCTGCTTGCCGTCCATCTAGGAAGGACAATAAATCCAATTCTTTTGCCTCTTTCGGCAAGTACTCCTATAATACTGTACTCAAAGAAGCATTGCTGAATTCCTCATAATTATTACCCCTAATGTGACTCTCAGATACAGATCTAATTAGACAGCAAACATGCACATGGAGCCTTACAATGGACGGATGTTTTGTTTTGAAAAGTGGACAGACAGACAGACAGACAGACAGACAGACAGACAGACAGACAGACAGACAGACAGAGTAAGATAGTGTAGTTCAGAAAGACTGCCCTTAAGCAGAAGCATAATGAGCTTCCGACTGCTGATATTGTTCTTATTTTCATACTATGTGCATAGAGGGCGAAAACTGCATAGACTTGCTGAGAGCAATTAACTACGATTGGAATGACGCACCTTGCTTGCATCCGTGCCATTTCATTTGTGAAATAAGGTAAACTATGTTTTAGAACAACCGCCTGTTATATTTCAGAGATAATGATGATGACTGAAACAATAGAAGCACCACCTGACCAACTGGTAGATGCATGCAGTGTGTTGTGTATAATAATGATCATAATAATAATAATAAAATTATTCAATAATAATTATAATGACGTTTAGATATCTCGTGCCCAGGCTCAAGCGGCTTCACATCATCTTTACCTCAAATGACGAGGTCACTCAGTGATTTTCTCAACTTCTTGAGAAGCGTAAATGCCGCTACTATTTTGCTATTTTTCTGTTATGCACAATTGTTCTATTGGACAATATCTTTCACATCCAATAGTCAGGTACCCACTTTAGGGATGGGCTAAATGAGAGTAATATCATGAAAAGTTTCCCTAAAACACTTCTAACCTGACTATGGCGGGAAACACAATCATATTATCCACAATGATTATGTTCAGTTGAATGTTCATATTCTTAGTGGTATGTCGATTATAGGTCTATTATAGACATTTTGTATTGCCCAGCAACGATATTTTGCTGCTGAACCGTTGTTAATGTTACATAATGGGTGTCTGGCTGTTAACGGTGAAAACAGTTGCTGAATTCTAGTGATTAGTGGCTGCAACATAGTAGTGACGCACCCCAGAGTTCCTGAGAAAGGTAGTAAGAGATCTAGCCTGCTGCGGCCATTGAGTCTGAGTTGACTGGAAACGAGGGGGCTCAAATAGATCTCACTGTCATTTTTAGGGCTCTTGTTTTTGTTGGTATTGTTGTTGTTGCTTTATTGTTTTGTTCTTTTTGTTAATACTACTACTATTTGTTTTTAGTATTATTACTATAATCATAATCATTATTATTATCATTATAAGTATATCATAGTTATTATTGTTATCATCATCATCATCATTTTCCTTTGATTCATCATTATCATTAATATTATTATCATTAATATTCTTGTCATTATTATTGTTGTTTTTGTGGTAGTGATTTTGTTGTTGTTTTTGTTGTTGTTATTGTTTATGCTGCTATTATCATTATTATCATTTTGTCACTCCTGTTACATTGTGTTGTATGTTCATAGCTTTAGTGAGCACGCTAGAGCATTATGTAATGCGAACGACGAGCTGTTCATGTAAAGCCGAGCCAAAAATATAATTGAATACAACAAACTTTAAATTTACTATTTCTGTTACAGTGTAAAATTAATGTTATTGTTAACGTTTAAATTTACTCACAGTGTTAAAAGTTAAATTTAGTGGTTCTGTAGAGTTTAAATTTACTACTGCTGTTAGGGTTTGAATTTATTATTACTGTTACAATTTAAATTTACTGTCACTGTTTAGTTTAAATTTACTCTCACTGTTAGGATTTTAAATCTAGTGGCTCTGTTAGAGTTTAAATTTAATGTGGCTGTTATGGTTTAAATTTATTATTACTAATACAGTTTAAATTCACTGTTTCTGTTAAAGTCAGGGGCGAAGGCTGACTTTCTCAACAGGGTAATCATAGTTGAACATTATTGTCACTTATAGTTACGCATGCGGTATTAGTCGGAAGTGCTATAATACCCGTTGATGTTCACAGTATGATACTGTTACACAGAGTATGGACTTTAAAAATCCGTAGGCATCATCACAATTCCTGAAAAGCTACAACAAAAGTTTGAGTAGTTAGAAACAGGTTGACTAAAAAGGCACCAAAAAGTACATATTAGTTACAGGGCCAGGATCGCATAAATATACATGTATATTATCACTCACCAAGGTGTAATGGCTCCAAAATTGTAGAATTTAGGTCAATTAGGCTAGACCTAGCAGGCCTAGGCTAATAAACAAAATATAGGGAACACGATCTTGCAGGAAAAACCCATCCACACGGTAGGGGAGTGACAATCTGTCAAGCTTTAAAAAGAATGACCTTTGGTTGCTTGGGTAGCAGACTGACTAACATCTTTAAACAAACCGTTCTATGCTCAGCGACTCCCTCCCCCTCCTCCGTTTCCACATCTAGCCAAATATCCAGACCTAAAACAAGAACATAATAATTTTATTGAAAACGTAATTTTCAGGCCCAGTCTACACCATGAAGCCGAGCCCACCTTTGTGCAAATGGGTAGGCCTACGTGAGTATTGCCATCGTCAAACCTTGCCGGTTTTGAGAACAGGGAGGCCAATTGAATTACTTTTCCAAGACGTTTTGTCATTCATGTTATTTCCCAAGAAGAATGTATGTTTATTTAATAAGTTGTTTGTATATTTCATAAAGTCAGAAACCTCCCTTCATAAAAAAATAAATCTACCCCAAGGTGCTTTCCCCAACCAAAGATTTTGGGAATCAGCTACATTGCACTATAAAATAGGCAACGTGGCAACACCAGCACTGGGCTTGTTAATGGAGATAATATGTGTGTGGTGAGAATATTCATGTGGCTTTCTGTAAGTGTGGATTCATTTCTAAACTGAGCGAAAAATAAAAGTGGTCGTAAACTTGTGACTGAAGGCATGTCACTTGTCAACAACAGTGTTAATTATTGTCGAATAAAGAGGCCCTTGATAGTAATGAATTTCACTAAATGCAATAGAATAGTGTCTCGTTTTACCAATAATATGTTATTTTTGTTCCGCATCACATTAAACCGCAATAGGTGAAAGTACCACAAATCAAGCGGAGACCTTGATTAGCAGCTCTTCTTTACTAGCCGGTGAAATTTCCTTGCTTTCATTGAGTTTTTTTGTGAGGCCACTCCACATTTGGCTGTAGGGGTGTCCAGGTTCGTCTTTATCCCTATTAATCAGTGAATAGAGCAGAGAAAATTTGACGGGTATCAGGTTCTGAACGTGGGTCAAAGTAAGAATAGGCCTGACAAAGAGCAAATAAGTAGGATTCGGCGGTGTTCTTGTTTAACTTGCCACGAAGGCCAACGTCGACCAACGGCATTTTCGGCTAGTACTCAGTGATTATTTGATTATATGGACCCTTCGCCCCTGGTTAAAGTTTGAATGTTCCATTACTATTAGATATTGTTAGAGATGTGAAGTTCTGCAGTGAATTTTTAATAATCATACGTACCTGCTGTGGCACAATATCTTAAAGACTCACGCAATGTCGTTTTAAATACTGATACCTGCTGTCGCATCAATATCTTAAAAACTTACGCATAATCATTTTGTAGTACAATGTGGAAACGGAGCACTTAGTAACAGAAGTGGGAATGAGCAGACGCAAACAGATGCTCACACAATGTAGGATAAAGGGGAAAGTGCTCAAGAAGACAAATGGAGAGAGAAAATGGAAGAAGGAAAGAAAGATGCGGTGGTAATCGAACTGCGACCTCTGCGTCTGCACCCATCGCCTTGCCGTCAGTTTGGAATCAGGTGAACGTCTAAACACGACGACGCCGCCACTCAAAAAAAAAAAGTGGTTTAATAGCCGGGGCGGGGAAGATTGCGTGTGTGTGAGTCTCGTGCCTCGTGCCTAATGCTATTACTGCTAGTCTTCTATTCGGCTTTGGGAAAGACCCCTGCCACTAAGGCACTTTACCCTTTATCCTACATTGTGTGAGCATCTGTTTGCGTCTGTACACTCCCCACTTTTGCAGTATTATTTTGAATACTGAGACCTGCTGTTGCACAAGATCTTAAATACTTACGCAATATCATTGTGAATATTGATACCTTCTGTGGCACAATATCTGTACATTAAAATGTAAGCAACATCATGAAGATCTGCTGTAAATGTTTATAAAGTTTGATATTCAGATATGTTCACTGCCATACCTTGGCACTGCACAACACCATAACAGTCAGAATAATGTAACGATGCTCAAAGAAGATTAGGTTGTATAATATGATATGAGCATACAAAGACGTCCCCATATTTGCGCTAGAATCGCAGTGTATGAGATATGATAGGAACTACGAATTATTTTTTGACATTGATAGAGTTTAATTTTTTTTTTTAAATTCTTCATAGTTATGTTAAAAAAAACTCGGCAGCAGCGAAATTCTAAACATTAGATTACTTGTGACGAGAGTACACAGAGCTTTCGTAGACGCAAACACACTTGTTGTGGATAAATACAATGTATGGTTCATGTGAGGTGTTATATTGCATAGGATTTAACAGAAGTCTGACCAATCAGAAGACCGAAAGGAAACGTGACCTTGAGGTAAGGAGGACATTGGATTCCTACCGCTGCCACCTGTTCTCTTGACATGACCTCGCAATAGCGAATGTTCTAAGCACTGGTGACCTTATTTTAGTCGGATAGTAATACGATTGCACCCCAAAAAAATTCTAACAATAGGTTTCTCACCAGTTTACGGTGCAGACTATTTCTTGACCATGACGTCTAATTTTAGTGTTGGTTTCCTATAAAATCTGCCGGGAATTGGCGTGTCAAAGTTGTGAGACCTACTGCTTCTTTGCAGAGACATGTATATCATACTGGTAGAAAGATGTGACATAGTGGATCTCACAAGACGTAAGTGCCGCCCGAAAAAATGCAACTTTGCACCAGCCATATTCATATTCCTTACTGACCATATTAGCGGTAAAAGCATAGCTTTTATAGAAGTCACTGAAAAAGACCTTCACATCGTGTCATGCTGGCGCTCAGTACATTCATGAACGCTGAAATATTCGTGGACTAGTCACTTCCTTGTTCGTTCCCTCGTCTTAGAATACAACGGTCGTGTTGGGCAGTGATTTCTACCACTCTGAGAAATACTTTGCTTTGAAGGTTCTAACATCATCCAGCATTCTTCTGGTGTAAAATACTGCTTTTTAGAATAGCCAAATCTTGTTCTAGCGATTTAGGAAAGCTGAGTTGCATGTTCTAGTGAATAGATCCATAATAAATGCATGCATGTTCGGTGAAACTAACTGCGTCATTGGAGAGATGGCTAAGAGGTCCTTTTGCCTCCCCAGTACCGGTCTGACCATAATCCTATAGGCTGGGTCCACTTGAGGAATGATGTTGCCTGTTCCAACACAGATTTAAATTTTAACAAATACTGCAATTCATATATCCAGATGACCAGATAATACATCCAGCCATGTCAGAAAAATTGACGAAAACTAGACCACAATCATAAATTAATACTTCCTTTAATAATTAAAACGTATGAAGTTTAACACCCGATTTGACACAGGCATTGCTTTTATCCACATCAAGAATGCTGGCGTCTACGAATTCCCCACGAAACTGTAAAATCCGTTTGCATAAGAGCAAATCCATATATTATTTCTTTTCTGACAAATGCAACATTTCTTCTTTTTTGTTTTTAGCTACTGACAGAAGGCGCATACCACGATACAAAGCTCACGTCACTTGCACTTGTTTACGTAGCAAATTACAGCAATTTATGACTATCCTGGAATGTTTTAATTTTTAGTTTGGAGTTGTTGTTGTTGTTGTTGTTGTTTTCAAAGATATTTTGTTTTTAAAAGTATCTAAGGTGCACTGAAAATTCACGTATTACAGGTAATAGCGCTAAACATGAATTATAATTTACTAACATAAAACATGAAGTGACACAGTCATTCTTAAGTACAGTATTCCACCTTGCTTGAAACATGTACTGCATATACCCACATCATAAATGTTTACGTCAACGAAAACTTCATGTCAGCACGTCATATTACTTGAAGCTGTAAGCAATCTTATTTTCACCATTTGGTTTCCGGCGATTTTAATATAACTTTATAAGAAAACTTTTTTTTTTATATATATATTTCAAACTCTATCAATGTCAAAAACAGTTTAAAGTTACGGCAAATTTAGGAGGCTATGCAAAATTTGACGAAGATTGATCAAGGCAAACCGGTGATATTTTTAAAAAAAAGAGAAACTCGTATATTGTTTGAAGGACAATAGTGTATCCACGTTCTTTGAACAAACTCACCCCTTTCACTCTAATAATGGTTATAAATTTACTCGAGATCTACTTAAAGAGCAATCTGATTTTCATGTTCCGAAAGTTTTACCACAGTCACGCAAAAAAGGAAAACGACGATATTTCCCGTTATCACTGGTGCAGAACGCAGGGATATGGTATTTTAGAGTCAACGAGTGTGGGTTAATCATAACAAATTTTTGTGGTTTTTCAATCGCTCTTTAAGTCTAAACAATTCTAAAAACTTTATTTATCTCAAATTCAGACTTCAACTGTGGGACGTGATACGTGGGCGAACAACAAAGTAATAAACACAATGGCAACGGTACAGCGTGCGACAGAGATTATTATAAAGTTCTACGAAAAAAAGTCAAAACATAACAACTAAATAATGAACGCACATAGTTTTACTGTCTTTCACAGTTATTCTTGTCCTTCGCATTATTATTATTAAGCACTCAGACCGGCACCCTGCTTACGTCCATTGCAATTTGTTGTATAGTTCCTGTAAAAATATATAAAAGAGTATCATAACTCCTTAGGAATCATGGTCCCTTCACAAGTACATCAATTTTAGCTAGTGATTAAGACTGGTCATTTTTAGTGAAACTTCAATAGTACAGTTTCAATGCATTTAGCGAGGGTCGTTAGAACATAAGTGTGGCCGCATGAGAAAACCCGCCTAATCTCGCAATCGGTAATAATTTTGAGCCAAGGCCTGGAAAAGTCGAATGTCGACTTCCTTGGCTAAAATGAGAATTCTGTGGAATCAGATAGTTCATTCATTTATCTTTCATTTCATGTATTCATTTATCTATCCTCTCATGAACATTGTATTAATGAAAATAGGGTTTAAATGTTGGTTTTTTTTAAATATTTTTTTAGTGCTTTCATGAAGCACATTCGCTCAAAGGTGTGGTTAAAAAGACTTTAATCTCGATTTTCTAAAAATTTATATAGCAACAGTAAGTTTACAAATTTGTCCATAGCTTTGGAACTAATAAAGATACTGACCTCAAATAAAATGTAAAATGTTCAGAAATAAATAAGAATCAATATTCTAGCAATAACTCAATTTTAATACCTGGAGAGATGTGAAAGGTTTTCTCACACACCCACACATTAAGTGTGAACATAAAGAGTTAAACCGTGATCCAGTCCTTCCGGAACATTGAAAAGACACATCTACAATCAATTACAACACATCATTTGTGAAGTTTTGACTGCATTTTTCGCGACTTTCTTGATGTTCTTGTAAGTCTTTTTTTTATTTTTTATTTTAAGATAAAAATTAAATAAAATGGCTGTCTGTAGGTTCTGCTTGCCGTCGAGCTATAAAGGACAGTAAATCCAATTCTTTTGCCTCTTTCGGCAAGTACTTATAATTGCAATAATACTGTACTCAAAAAAGCATTGATGAATTTCTCACATTTACCCATAATGTGACTCTCAGATACAGATCTAAGTAGACAGCAAGCATCCACATGGAGCTTTACAAGAGACAGGTGTTTAGGTGGGAATAGTGGACAGACAGACAGACAGACAAACAGACGCAGACAGACAGATAAGATAGACAGATAGACAGATCTGGGAGGCTTATTGGAGATATAAAGTTTATTTTTTAAATACTTGTGCGAGACAGACAGACAGACAGACGGGCAGGCAGACAGACAGACAGACAGACAGA
>JAWQUT010001133.1:51501-63491 GCA_033807755.1 Ellobium chinense | reverse complement strand
CAACGCTCCACAGACAGTTTTTGTTTGTTTGATTGTTGTTTTTTTTTAATTTTCAGGGATACAAAATGAGATTTTAACCACTTACCTTATAGCTTTCAAAGGGCGGATTCATGGACAGATCCAGTTGAAAAGAGAGACAAAGAGAATAGAAAGAGGAGAGAGAGAGAAAGAGAGAGAGAGAAATAGAGAGAGACATACACTTCCTAAGCTTTATTAATAGCCTCGTGCATCTCTGGTGGGCAAACATTAGTGCAAACCTCCCTCCTCCTCTTTTATCAGCCACGTTTTTGTTTTGTTTTGTTTTTTCTTTTTTCTGCATTTAGTCCTGCAGGAAATAATGTGCCACCCCCGTTTCTATACCTCTATTCCATTATTATAGGAGGTACACAATGTATTGGATCAGATTTTCGGGGTCTGATAATACAGATGGTTAAGGGGAGGCACTATTCTTTTCCAGAGATAACAGTGCACATGATACGGTGTGCAATTTATCTCCATGACTGTACTGGATTTCAATGTAAAATTGCACACCAAAGAGCTGAATGGTTCATTCTCTCTCCACAATAATGATTTTAAGACAACTGTTATGTGCCCTATAATCAGTTATTTAAAACCAAATATTACTTATGTCTCTTAGATATCCTATTTTTTTTTTTTTGGNGGGGGGGGGGTCTGTCTTCATTCATAATTATGGGGAATTAGCTAGAGCGAAAGATTAATTTTTGCAGACAGGAAGTGGTTGATTGCTGACACACTGAGTGCGGTAGGGATATTTGTTTAGAGAGTAGAGGAAGAGAAGAAACTTTTCACTTTGAACCATGGATATTTTGTTTCTTATTTCATTGAATTCCCTTTCTTCATGAAAACTATTTCTCCTAAATTTTAGAAAGATGAGAATTGCCGGGCATCATGTTATAATGGAGAAGAACCGAGATTTTATCATCATCATCATCATCATCATCAACGACAACATTAACAACAATAGCAACAACAACGACAACCAAAATGAGAAGTTCTTGAGAGGGACAGAAACAGAGAGTTTTACACGAAAGGACCGGAAAGATATGGGCTGGTCATGGCTAGCACCTTGCCCACATACTAAAATTCCATATTGTGTGCATGCGCTGGTAATTTGGCCTCGAAACCTGAGAAAGAAAAAAAAAACATTAGAGACATACACAGCGTGAGCAAGAGGTTGAGAGAGAGAGGGAGAGAGAGAGAGAGAGAGAGAGAGAGAGAGAGAGAGAGAGAGAATAACACAATAGAGAGAACAAGAAAGGTGACACGAAAGAATACAAAGTTCAAAGCTGACTACTTTGCGCACACGCTGGAAATTTCATATGCGCAAGCGCAGGCTTACAAAATGAACAGTACGACCTATTCCTGACAGACGATAGGGCGAGCGACGATTGGGAGGCGGAGCCTAGTAAAGCACAGTACTGGTTACGAAATAGTGGGCAGGGCTCAAACGTAATAAGCATATGTTGTTCCCTCCCACCGTTATTATTGTTCACCGTTGACCTCACGGACAACTGAGTGGGCGACTATAAAAAGCGGCAGTTTCTGTCAGTTGAGTACCAGTTATTCACGGTGTATACTGCCTCACCTGTGCTCTGCTGACAAGTTTTCATACGCTGACCAGACCACCTGCTTTTTCTGCGCCTTCTGAGTATTTGCTGCCGTCACTTCAAACTGACAGTACCGTCAGCATCTTATACTGAAATTTGTTTGACTGCTGCAGCCTTGCTTGCCCTTGTACAAGGAACTGTAGGCTATCTGCGCAGTTGTTGCAGGGACTTCACTCATTTCTCAGGATGTCCGACAACGCTAGATCTCCCCAGATCAATGAAGTGTCTGACGACGTGTAAGTACAGTACTATTTACGATATATTTTTTAGATAACTTTATTAGGCTTTGCTTCCAGTTTTGTGTACATGATTTTCTTCAGATCTACCTCATATCTTTGTAACCTTTATATTGTCTACTTGCCATACTTCTTTTTTTATGAAGTCTTTTCAAGTATGAATTTTTCGAGAAATAAAAAGAAAGAATGCCTTATACATCCTTCGTCTGTGAAACGTTTTATTTCAGGATGGCACTCTTTGCTTTTTATAAAATGACTCCCTGAATTTTTTTTGATGTTGTTGATTCATACCTCTCTGATAATGGCGATAATGGTGTGACTAATGTCTATAATGCTAGGGAACTCAGAAGAAGAAAAATATGAAATGTTTTATATCAGGATGGTTCTCTTTGCTTCTTATAAAATGATTCCCTTGAAAATTGCTAATGGTTTGGTAATGATAGGTTCGAAAAGCTTATGGTGCTACACAACCAATATATTTTTTTTTAAATCAAGAGCACATAGACTAATCTTTTTCTTGTTCCATCTAGTCTAGATTATTCGAGGATAGGCTCTCCATTTCAAAATAGGGAGGCGAAGAACCAACAGATTATATATTTTGTGATACTAAAATAAATTTCATGATATTCTTGTTTTGAAGGTTGGGTGATAATGCTGTAAAACTTCAACAAATTAAACTTTAAGAGACTGTAAATTAGTCCATACATTCGACTTTAAGGGGTGCTCACGTGCTCGAAATAAAACAGAAAATACTCCTCTCTCTCTCTCTCTCTCTCTCTCTCTCTCTCNCTCTCTCTCTCTCTCTCTCTCACTCTCACTCTCACTCTCACTCTCACTCTCTCTGCTCTCTCTCTCTTTCCTCCTCCTCCTTTCTCTCTCTTTCCTCCTCCTTTCTCTCTATCTTTCCTCCATTCTCTCTCTCTTTCCCTCTTTCTACAATGAGACTCTTTCGAAAGGTCCATCTTTCTTTGCAATTATCGATGGAATAATGCATAATTCATTGGAGAACAATGAATACTATTTTGTTTATACATGTATACATTTATAGTTGTAGCGATGAAGATCGCAATGCATTTTTATACTGCTGGCCATATTAGCATTTTCACCTACCCCACCCTCGTTAGTGTGTAAGGAGTCAAAATATTTTACACAGTCATTCTTTCATTCGTTTTCAAATATTGACATACAGAAACATACATACATCAAGAACAATTGAAGAGCATTTTCCAAAACTGTATGTGGTCTCTCATTATGAAGATACTGTGCTCTTCAACATATATGGCATGAGTCATGAAGGAAAAAAAAAATTTAAGATGAATTTAATTTTGATGAATTAACACACAAATATAGGTCTAAATATACTACTGGCTTATTTTTCACACAAAATGCGAGGCAGGTAAAAGTTAATTTAAACTTAAAGGCTCTTTCCATCTTAAGCACTGAGTAAACTGCACTTAGCAAAATGATTTCACACCCCTGACAACAACAAGCAAGTTTGTAAATCCAAGTCTACAGTCATTTCCCTACTGCTATTCAAGGCCTTTTAAAATTAAAGTCCCAATTCCCCTGTCCCAAGACCAGTTTTCTTACTTAATAGGGGCTTTTTAAAATTGGACATTTATTTGCCAAATGATTAAGCAAATTTGGTATGTTTATCTCAAGTACAGTTATAGGATCTCATAATGGTCTCATAATCTTGATTCTCATACATGTCACTGTACTAAGAAATATCCACTCTAGTATCAGAATTTGATTTTCTGCATTAATAATAATAATAATGCGGTTCATAAGTTTTGTATCTAGGCTGATGCACGCTCACGCGACTTCACACTAGAACAGTGTATTATGTTATCCCACCATAGCATTTTTTCAATTTCCTGGGGAGTATACAGTGCCGCTGCCATTTACAGGCGCTGATCACTCTTTCTGACAATACCTTTCACTGCTTTTAGCCAAGTATCCATTTTATAGACAGGTACACTATGGAAAATAGGACTTAAACACTCTCCCAAGGCACTTAAAACACGACCGTGGCCGGAACAGAGCCCACGACCTTCAGATTTTGAGTCCAACGCTGCAACCATTCCGCCACGCTGCTTCACCTGAAACTTGAAACGTCTCTCAAACTCAAACGTATCTAGAATTCCAGTTCACGAGGTCCCAGTGTGCAGTTGGACAATTTTAATCCAACCATAATATTGGTGATTAGCACACTCTCATAATATTGTTGATTAGCATACTCCCATTCTTCAGTCTCAGTGCTCTGTTATTACGTATAAAGGCACCCAGGAGAAGACAAATCCTGTAATCATACATCCTCAATAGTTTGCCCGAATGTGGGTGTATTATCAAAGTCCACTGCAAAATCATTTTCACCTTGTAAGATTCATTGACTATCTTAATAACTCCTTAATGTTCAATATTTTCTGTATCCCCAGACGGGTGGCACCAAGGAAATGTAAAAAGAATGTCCAAACTTGTGAGGTGAAGGAGGGATCCTTACCCCGACCAATACTGCATCAGACATCACATACTGCGAGGGCACTGTTCCCTCCATCAGTGGACCCAAGCCTTGATGTGTCTGATGAAGACAATAGTGACCAGGAGGACATTGACCAGAGGGCGTGGGCTCCACGCCCTCACAGACCAGCCCCAAAGTTTCCTCCTGGATCACGCAAGCGCAAGTTATTTGATGTTGAAAAGGAAGACGACAACAACTTCGATTTTGAAGAATTACAGTGACAGCTTACCTCTCTATTCCTGTCCATCGCCCCTTTTACTTTTTACCACCTTTGATTTATGGGTGTTTTCAAATTCAGAACTGTCATTTGATTGTTAATAATTTTGTTTGGGTACTTTGCTGTAGGTTTGCCAGACTTGACAAAACATTGTACCGTTACTGAAATGGTTTTCATCTTATTTTTTTTTTATTAAAATGAGTTAGACCACGTGGAAAGGGGTTGGGTTTGGGGGAGGGGGGGGGATACTATAGTTTTGTGACCCAGTGCTCACGACTTGAAATCCCATTATGTTTGTAAGTTGTTATTTTGGTATTGTTATTACTGTTATACATACAGTGATTTGTATTGTGAGCGATGCTATTTTGCGGGTTAAAGAATATAACGTGGTTCTTAATTCTAATTTTGTCAGCCTGGCTAGGCAATACCTTGTCTTGAAAAAAAGTGAACGAAAAGCAGCATTTTTTTTTCAAACTAGATACACTATCCCTCCTCCTCCTCCTCCTCCTCCTCCTCCTCATCCTCCTCCTCTTCTTCCTCCTCTTCCTCCTGCTGACATGTTAGGTTGACTTCTACTAAGACAGATGCATTTTGGTATCAATGATGCAAGTAGGTGGCATCTTGTACTGCATGTGCCTTTAATCTTTTATTCTAAATTTCATACTCAAGGTAAAAGAAGTATTTCTTCAAATGTCTCAAACTTTCGTGTAAAAATACATCATACCTTCCTAGTCAAATCAAAGTCATCATATTTATCTAGTGTATACGATGTTAAGTGTTGTGAAAATTTGTAAGAGTCTCAAAGTGCTGCTATCCGTGAATTCATCATAATTTATTTTAGAGAGCAGACATAACCCTTTAAACTGATATGGTTCTCAAGACCGAGAGTTTAAGAACCTTTTTGCCAGCCTGGATTTTAGATGTAAGCTGAATAAGCTACAGCGTAAAACTGGAAAGTCTGAGGAGGCTGTAAAGAGTATTTTCTGTTGCTAGATTGTGCAACACACAGACATTATAAAGAATGAAATTTTATAATATATATGTGTAGTTTTAATAGGCCAACCCTCTCATTCCCCTGCTTATGATTATTAGTCATCTTAACTTTCTAGGTTAAAGTTCGGTGGTGACACAATTTACCGATCTGCTGAGACAAGCCAGGTGAGAGCTTTTTAGTTTGTGCCTAAGGATAGCAGAGCAGATTTCTGGTATAAAAACCACAGGAGCATTAAATCCCTGTGTCTTTAACATAGTATTATTATCATTAAATGGTAACAAAGGGCATGCAAGAGAAAAGCATCTAAATTTCAGAGTTGTGTTTATACTGTGCATGTGGTTTTACATATTTGGAGTTATAGAAGTCATAGACTGTCCTCTCTCAGGGGTACCTGCCACAGTCTTGCCACAGTGTGTATAAGTTATGTGTTTCTTATTGGTGCTGTATTTATATTTGTTGCGAGTCTTTCAAACAGAGTATCCTAATGCAATGTGGCTAATGGCGACATATTACATTGTTACATTATATTTGTCAACCATTAGTTCAAACTTTGACGAAATCTCAACTTTGAAAAAGCAGTTATATTGTGACACAGTTTTCATTACTACTGTTAGCTATATCACTTGTAGTGGTGTACTGTTGCATTTTTTAAAGAAAGCAGTACCATTATAATGCAACTTCGAATCTTGGAATCCTTAATTTGATGACTGTCGAGTACAGTAAATCCTTGTCAGTTCAAACACGTTAAATGATTGTTTACCACTATGGTAAGCTGTTACCAGTCTCTTCTGCAAGATGTAACACAAATCCTGCCTTGAGGCTTGAATATTAGTTTCATGAGAAACGAAATTTAAGTTACCAGAATGAGATCTTGGATTATTGTTTCATGTTTTCTGTTTACGCCTTCGCGGCATGACTCATGATATAATTAGTATTCACTTGATAGACACTTGCATAGAATGTGAAGTAGTCTTTTACCTGGGTGCTGCACCAGTGTAAACCTTTGTGTAATATAATACCTTTTGAGGCATTTGCATCCCAACTGCATGCTTTGGGAATGTAAGATTATTGCAACATTATTCCTACCAATTTTCTGCCAGTCCTTCGGCCATGTTATGTATTTCAGCAGCTTCGCACTGTCATCGTTTAAATCTGGTCTTTCTACATAACCATGATCTGAGTTTCGTATCTTTTAAGTGCCATATATCTACTATACTTGTATTTATGATTAGTTATTCCTATTTAAAAATGTAAAGAATCTGTCGTGTACGCACAGTAAACAGAGGATCCCTGCTTCATCCTTTAATTTGCCATGGAGATTTAAGTCTTCTGAAATTCGTAACTTTCTCTTACACCCGGCTGAAAATATAGACAAGTTTGCAAGTTAAGTCTCCTTACATTATGACGAGTATTATGAGCATGACAGTACTTCTAAAAACATATTGATCATATCTCCTGGAAAAGTGTTTCTTGGAACTCTACCATCTCAATGAATGCAATACTGCAGCAGCAAATTTATTCTGCAAATCCATCTCATGCAGTGTATATTATATCTCGTATAATATCGGACTGACAGTTCAGTATTATAGTAGCATTTAGATGCCGGTCAGTCACATTGATGTTATTTAATATGAGTGCTTTGAAAAAAACATTACCATAATATTCATGTGTAGTTGTTTTGTTTTTCAGGTTACTATAAAATTATTCTAGTCGGACAATATTGTTGTTGTACATGAACTCTATACAGAGCGAGTGAATTATGGAATTTCATCGATTAAGAGAATCAGGATAAAAGCCAGAATTTGAGACTTTGCCAAGGAAAATCATAAATCGTCTTCACTATTACTATTACATAATACTATTAACTTGGCAACATTCACTAAATGTCCATAAACTTTGTGTCAAACACTACCGAGACTTCTGTAGGAATAGCATACCTCTGTGAAAATTGCTTTGAATTTAGAGAAAAGCTGGGAAAACAGTGTTGACATAGGAATCCTGAGTCACATAGACTAATCACTCTTTGCTGGTGCAATAACCCTATTCCTAAATTCTTTCACATCATATACACAAAAGGCTTCCTTGATATTATTGTATTATTTTACTTGAACTGTCTTTCTATTTTTGGCACAAACAAAGGCAATAGGGGGTTCATACTTCCTCCTGAAATTTGCTATGGAGATTTGAGTCCTCTGGAATTCACCCTACAATGTGCTGAAAATATTGCTTCAATAGCCAAATTTCCAAATTTAGGCCCCTGACATTGTGACGGGAATGCATTCTAATAAGCATGATTGTACTCCTAAAAAGACAATGATATCTCTTGGAAAATTATTTCTCGGGACATGAATCCCATAAATAACATAAAATCTGCCATTATATGAATGTAAGTAATACAGCAGCAACATCAACATTTTTTTAAATGCAATGTACATATCGGCTTGGCAGTGCAGTATTACAATAGCATGTGAGTGCCGTCGTTCAGCTGATGTTATCAGATATGAGTGCTTTGACGAAAAAAAAATACTTACGACTTTGATGTGAAGGTTTTTTTTAATTATTATTATTACTGTATTTTCTAGATAACAATAAAACCACTCTAGTCAGACAGTTGTTATTGTACATAGCCCTATATACAGAGCGCGTGGATTATGGAAAGCGTGCCATCGATTGAGAGAATCAAGGATAATGCCAAAATTTGGGACTTTACCAAGGAAAATTAGAGATTCTAAATATTACATGTAGACAATTTCGTTTGTCGACATTCATTTATGGTCCATAAACTTTGTGTCAAAAACTTTGTTGTAGAAACCCAGTGATGTGAATGCCTTAGGACAGAAGCAATGAGCTTATCGTTTATATTCGTATTAATAAACAAAAAGCTGTAGCCGCTCTAAGCTTAGCGGAATTGTAAATATAAGTTATATCAAAAGTCATTTAATGTTGATAAAATTAGTGTCAGAGACTACCAAGACTTCTGTGAGAATGGCATACCTCTTTGAAAACTGCTTTGAAATCCTGTTAACATAGGAACCCTGAGTTATATAATCACTCCTTGCGAGTGCAGTAACCATGTTCCTAAATTCTTTTCTCGTACATCAAATACACGGGTTTCCCTTATATTATTGTATGATTATACTTGTACTGTCATTTGTTTTTAGTCACAAGCATTCTTATTGTCACTCCAGCATTCGCTCTGTTTTATAATGCATGTTTTTCTAATAATATAACTCCAACCCTGGTTGCTTTCATAGACTGCAATAGTTGACAAAGTTCCTGTTTTGATATGATTTGATCTGCTGAGATCCATAGATATGATTCATTCCTTCCCTTCTTAGCTCCATCATTGCCATTGTGTAATATATTCAGTCAGTAACGATGAGGTTTTAAGTCGCTATTTTTATAAAGTACATCAAGTTACTGGTATGATCTAAAAACTTGGTGTGCCATTAGGTTAAAATTGTCTTCGATCGAGCATTGTTCTGGCCTGAGCTGTAGTTAATGGTGGAGTGTCAAAATGCTCAAAAATGAATATGATATTTTTATTTTCTATATTGACACCATCTATTTTGTATTTTTTCATGTTCTATGTGACTTGTATGGGTGACTTAGCATCCCATCAAATTTTTTTATGTTTAAAGTTGGTATTTGAGTAAAGCATCTTTTGTAAAAGAAGTCACAATGTAGTATTTACTGATACCTCTGCACAAAATACGCAGTCAGTAACACTGGAACGACTTTCTTTTCTATGGCAGTGCACAGATCTGGTGACTGAAATTTGAATTCCCATTTGCCTCCGTTGCTGGCTTTGGGACATATCTGAGTAAATTGTTGACTAATAATGCTTTCTGTCATGGAGAAGAAAGTTTCAGTTCTATCAGTTTTGACAAATGCACTGCGGGCCCATGCAGTGATAGTCTGTATTGGACAAGAGTCTGTACCGGTATAACACTAATAGCACTTTAGCCTTTTTAGTTTCACCGTAACTTTACAACTTTCAGTTATCGAGGTGACACTTTTTCAGAACTTTCTGAAAATATGAAATGTAATCTTGAATTTTTATAAAAAATAGGTTTCACTGGCCATTTGACATTAGGCTGAGAAACTATGGACAAAAAAATTCAAACCAATCAATATTATATAGAAAAACAAACATACAACTAAATTCTTTAATCTACGAGTTCTTCTCTCTATTTTTCAATAATTTGATGTCACATAATTGCATATTAAGCCCTCTGTTCACAAATTTTCGGTTGAAAATTTTGGTCAGTAGGTATCTTCCCTGCTGAACGCATGAATGTGGTTTCCAAAATACTTAATAGAACCAGTGTCTTGGTTCAGTAATGTACACAATGTTGTACGGACAATTACGACAAAATGATTTTAACTTTTAATGTTATTGGAAGAGGTATAAATTATTTACAAAGCACTGACGTATAAAATCGTATTCCACAAAAAACAGAGTTCAGAGAAATATTTGCTCAAAGACACCAACTTTCTCATAACTTGTTTAGGATTTTTCTTTTGAGCCTCAAACACATAGACTAATCAGATATTGTTACAAGAATTCTAGTAAGCTGCTGAACAGAATGTTACCAACACCTGCTTTTGACCAAATTAACTTAAATTACATATTTTACAAATTAACTGTGGAATATGGGTCTATACGTCAACACAATCACTCGATGTTCCTGTTTCTCATTTAGCTGGAGTACACATTATTAGGATTACTTAGACATAATTGGATTGTCTCAAATGATTGTATGTTTTGAGGCAATCTTGCATCTATTGAATGATGTTTAATTTTTATAAACAAATAAAGTTTGTTAAAAATTATTTCATCTTCTCTCTTCATTGTTATTGTATGTTTTGTTGTTTTTGTTGCTGTTGTTGTTTTTTTTTTGGTCCAGTTAACAACCTTAGTTAAGTTTATTATCATTATTATTATTATTGATATTATTATACATATAGAGAGAATCTTAGTACGGAAACAGCATTGCTACGTATGACTAACGATCTTCTCAATGGAGCAAATCAGGGCATGATTTCTATCCTTTGTTTGCTCGATCTCTCTGTTGTATTTGACACTCTTGACCATTCAATACTTCTTAAAGCCTTAGCAGTCACTTATGGCCTGTCTGAAAGTGTGTTAGACTGGTTTACATCTTACCTGACTGATGGTACTCAAGTTGTTCTCATAGAGAGTATACTAATTGTTCATAAGAATTTACCTTGAAATTTGGGTGCCCCAGGGCTCAGTTTTAGGATCAGTTTTGTACACTGTGTATACTCAACCACTTCCAAAGATATTTACTGAATATTAGATAAGTTATCATAATTATGTATGACACAAATCTACAAGTCTGCAAATTCTGACCGCGTCGATGCCCTCAAGGCAGACTTACAAAAATGCATTGAATCTGTTAATAAATGGACACAAGCAAGCTAACTAAAAATGAATTACAAAAAAAAAACAAAAACGAAATTGTCCCCTGCTCCACTGAGGGAAAGTTGAATTCCATGTCTCTGACAGTTATTTCAGCTGACGGATGTGAAAGTGTTTTTTCTTATAAGGCAGTATACATTGGTGTATTCTTGGATAACACATTATCAATGGAATATCACACAAATCAGCTAACTAGAACATAATAGTATGCTGAACCTAGAGGAATAGGTCATCTGGCACCCTAATTGCTCTGGAAATGCTGTTAAAAGTGTCATGTCATCTCCACCTTTGTACTATCACGATTACATTATTGTAACTCGCTCCTGATAGGGTTGCCAGAGGACAAGTTCACTAAACTTCAGCACAACGCGGCTTAGTCCTCAGAACAACCAGACACCACCATAGCGCAGCGCTTCCTTTTAAAAACTTTACGTTGGTTACTAATAAAAGCTAGAATTGAATATTAAGTAGCCAATTCTGTTTCCGCATTCAGGAGTCGACTGCATCTAAGTATTTGGGAAATCTGTTATCTGCCAGATGTGCCCCCAAGAAATTTAAGATGTAGACTATGGACTGAAAGCGCCTTCTGTTAGTCTTTTTCGTCTGAAAAATTATGGTGATAGACTGATTCTAAACCTATGTACTGCCCAAGTGGTTCACTTGAAAATTATCTGTTGAGCATTCCTTATTTAAATAGAACAAAACAAACATGGCTTCTGGGTTCTAGGACAGCTAATCCAGTACTCTTTATAAGTGAGACTATCCACATTTGACACCTCAACTCACCCATACACATATATATATATATATGTATAAGCATCTCACTTACGCACTCGTCCACACGAAGAGACACGCACCCATACCCACACTCACACATGCGCCTGTTCATTCTACCGCACACATCACATACTCACAAAACTAGGACTCTCCCTCTCGCACCACCCTCCC
>JAWQUT010001133.1:14369-37990 GCA_033807755.1 Ellobium chinense | reverse complement strand
GACTACATGATTACCGTGTTCTTGTTTTATTCTGTTAACAAAGATTTTGGAGTAGAGTTCTGTTGCCAAATGTTTTTGTTGTTTTGGCAGATGGACAAGTGAATGCATCGTGTATGAATGTATTCTTGCTGAATTTTCCTTTTTAAAGTGACTTTAGCAGAGTATGGTACCATCTTTGTATTACAGGTTGTGGAATGTATTGATGTTTGTTTTTGGGTAAACTTTCGAAATTTGCCCCAAAATGTCCCCTCCACCAGATTAGTCTTGAAGGCTGTGAAATGTCTTTTTTGTTTATATAAAATTCATCTTAAAGATAGACAAATCATGTTACAAATGTTCATCTAATTTCAGCTGCAAAGGCCTTCAATTGCTCTTTTTGCTTCCATATTTTGAAAAGTTTTCGAAGGAGCATACTCTCGGAGACCCTTGACATTTCCTCGTCTTCGGTTGTTGTATACGTCTTTCGAGCGAGTTTTGCTTCTCTATAACATTCCTGGATCCGCCCTTGGGTTTACAAATGCAAGTTTGGTAGTTCAATAAAGATATTAAACTAATGCAGAGCCAGGATTTCTGTAATTTCCGTAGTAAAGTTTGATCCATGACGCTAGGAAAGGGACGGAAAGAGGCCCCCGAGCGATGGTCATGTCTGGGGGTGGGGATTGGGGGAGGGGGGAGAGAGGACGTTGTTGTTATCGCCCTGCGGTGAGGGAACCTTCCATGAAAATTTAGATTCCCGGTAATATAAATTTCACTTAAATTTCAAGTTATTCAAATGAAATTTCAAAAGAAATTTCGTTACTTAAAGTGATAGGATAAGACATAATATTGAGCTCAATCTGAAATTAGATCTATCTAAGCCTTTCACTGCATTTGCACTGCTTAAGTTTGAAAGTGGTCGTAAGTTATGTTGGTGTCTTTTCCCACTTGCTAATTCATCGTTCACTGACATACGTATGACACTATTGCATTACTGTGAATAACTCATTCCTACATACAAGAATAAAGAAGGATGATAAAAATAATGCAAAGAAATAAATATTCATGTTAATGTACGCGCTAATCTCCAAGGGAGGCAAGAAAGGGAGTTAATCTGACAAAGGGAGAGTATACGCTGACGTCTAGAGCGGAATATTCGAACCACGTGGTAGATTCGTGTCTGTCTGTTCGTCTTTTCTGTGTTGAATATTGCCTGAAGCGGTTATTCACTGCATTATGAAGAGTTTGAACCTCGCAATGTTCCGGTGGATACTAAGGCATGAGACAACAACGCATGCGCTGTGGCCCTGATGGTGACGAAACTAAGTTTTCCGCCATGACTATGGTCTCAACAGCAGTGCCCTTGCCAAGGTGGCGATTAAAAAAAGGGGCAGGACTTTTGAGCCTAAATCTCAACGATCGTAAAGTTTCCTGTGTCGTCCGGGCCGGTCACTCAAGCAGTAAGACACATGACTCCACCCTTTCGTTACTGGCCACCGCTAACCTTGACTCAGGGTGTCAGGCAGAGTGGATATATAAAGA
This sequence comes from Ellobium chinense, assembly GCA_033807755.1. NCBI lineage: Eukaryota > Metazoa > Mollusca > Gastropoda > Ellobiida > Ellobiidae > Ellobium > Ellobium chinense. The sequence continues at coordinate 36,472 of JAWQUT010001133.1, read as the reverse complement.
CGCATGTTGTATCTGACCATACACTTCTAGTCGCTCTGTTCATCGACATCGGTATTCTCCAGTTTTCTCTACTCCACACACTGACTTCGTTCACTCTCGACACTCGACAGCCAAGCTATTTCTGTCCTGCATTAGTTTAGTGTCATCAACCAAGATCGCCGTGATAATAACCCTGCCCAGAGTGAGAGGGAGGTCCTCGAGACGTCTGATAGCCAGCCAGCATAGAGAGCCATCCTATCAAACTCATCGACTTAGCCACAATCACTCACAGCCCAATTGCTTAACAATGGCGGGAGCAATGACGATAACAAAAAGGGATGCTGGGCTTGAAATTATCAAGTTCAGTGAAACAACATCCACTAATAATGGAATCGATGAAGCATTCAGTTCTGTCATATCATCAAGTGCTTCATGTTTGCTGAAAGGAGGAGTTATTGGGGTTCCTACAGACACTATATATGGCATTGCCTGCTTGGCTCAGAACACTGAGGCGGTAAACAGAATATATGAGATCAAACACCGTAATCGTGGAAACCCAGTTGCCATCAGTGTTGGTACAATTGATGATATTTACAGATGGAGTAAGGTGACAGTATCAAGAGACATTCTAGTGGACTTGTTGCCTGGGCCAGTAACTGTTGTATTTGAGAGGAGTTCTGAGCTCAATCCAGCATTGAACCCTGGTACAGAACTAGTTGGCATTCGCATTCCAAACCACACATTCATTCAGAGCTTGGCAAGACAGTGCAATGGCCCAATAGCTCTGACAAGTGCTAACATCAGTGGAGGCAGTAGCTGTTTGCAGGTGGAGGAGTTTGAGTCATTGTGGCCTCGCCTTGATCTCATTGTTAATGGAGGAAAACTCAGTGACACTGAGGAATCTCGCCTCGGCTCCACAGTAGTTGATCTATCCGTCCGTGAAACATTTCGCATTATCAGACCTGGCAGTGCGCACAAAGCTACACTGAACTGCCTGCACAGTAAACATAAGCTGAGGGAAATTACATCTGCACCATCAAGTAGATAGCAGTTGCCCATTAGCTGTGACGACATTGCACAATAGATGTTGATTTCATCAGGGATTTTGGTTTTGTCAGATAGCCTCAGATTTGTTTTGCATTGTTCTGTTTCTAGGAATATACCCAAGTCAGATTTCACAAAGGGTATAAGTCTTATTTTACAGTACTAGAGTCTGGCAGGATTAAAATTTGTATGCCATTAATATCACTAAGGCCTAGGATAGGAGGTTATTTAATATACAGCAGAACTTGTGTTAACAAGAAATTGAAGGGACTTACCAAATTGTTGTGAATGAAACAAAGTTTGTGTAATCAATTTACAGTACAGTGTAAGGGGAAATTACTAAAGCGGCACTGTTGCAAGGTGACGGCTTCAACAGCCATGGCTGGTTAGAGTATACATTGTCATTACCTGCGATTGATGCAATATTCACCAAGCACTCAGCCTAACCTTCATGCACCAGACCATCAATAGACATTTTTGCCTTTCTCCTCCACTTTTTGTTTTGTTATTGACACATCATTTATTGTTTCCTATTGGCACATCATTTATTGTTGTCAAAGATTGCCTCAAACTTGTTATTGGGCTAATACTCATAGGAAAATTTTATTATGAATTAAAGAGGACTTTAGACAGATATTTTAATTTTCTATTGGGTTAATTGAGATTTTAGATAGATGCTGTCATGTTAAGTGAGCTTTGCCGTGGGGTCTTATGTTGTCGTCTGAAGTCTTCCCAATGCAGGTACATCTGTGTACTTCAGCTTTACATGACACTCTCAAAATGAAAGGATTTGTTGCTGCCAGGTACATGTACAAGTGGATGCACAGTGTAGCTACAGAGACATTCATTTGACTTGCAATAGTATTGAGCACTCAAACTGACCTCTTCATTCTGTGTGTTTTCGTATACTGTACCATTGAAAGATCATTCTTTTTCCCATTATTTGTAACATAAAAAACCAGCTTGATGGGAGAAGTATTAACGAAGATAAGGTTAAAGGAAGACTGAAGTACACTGTACTTCTCTCATGGATGTACATGTACATGCATTGCGAGGACTTCAGATTGTAGCAAGGGGCCTTTAACAGCAAAGCTCGCTTGATATGACAGCACTTTACCTAAGCATTTCTTAACTTGATTTGTTAAATATTAGTGTTGTCGCTCTAAAGAGTGTGCATGCACTTAAAAGCTAGTAGATTCAGATGTTGTAAGTTTGTAGCGGGGCAACAACTATCAGGACATTAAAAAACAAACTTCAATGGTAGATTTGAAGAATCATTTACAATATAAAATCCCTTTATATTATGTTGTTGGAATGTTGTTGACAATCTAGAGGTGTGAAGTTGTAACAAAAATACACAATTTTTTTATTCCCTGCAATAAAAAAAAAAAAAAAGGTATTCTCCAGTTTTCTCTTCTCCACACACTGACTTCGTTCACAATCGACACTCGACAGCCAAGCGCAGATCCCAGAAGTCTCCCACGTTTATACTTCTGTCCTGCACTAGTTTAGTGACTTATCACAACAGTGTTCACCTCATGGCTCTTCAAAGAATCCAGACGTCATGGCCGAAAAAAGAAGCGAAGAACTCAAGAACAAGCAAGAAGAGGTTGAGAATGGAAGCGAAGAGCCGTCCCCACTCAACCAAGATGCTTCGCAGCCGATAGATGCTGTTCCTCTGCCAACAGAAGACGAGTATGTATAATAATTAATTATGTAGTAAAGTAGGAAAACAAAAACCTCATGTGCATATATAACTGACATTTACATTAAAGTATCTGATAACTGTCTCTTTCTCTTTTTCTCTGTCTCACTCTCTCTATTCTCTCTCTCTCTCTCTCTCTCTCTCTCTCTCTCTCTCTCTCTCTCTCTTCCTCTCTCTCTCACTCACTAACTCACTCACTCACTCACTCTCCCCATCTTATGTTAACAGTTACAGCTGCAACTTCCACAACATCCCATTAGATCAGACATATTAATGTATTTTTATATTTGCCATCCACCTCCTCTGCCAGAAAGGGAACTAGCTGTGGTGTTACTTAAACTGTTCGTGTTCTCTTAAAATGTGATAGAATTTGAGTTCTTTATCATTAAACTGAATTTGAAAGACTTAACAATCTAGTCATACTAGGCTTTGACAGGAAACCACTTTGGTAAATATTTCAGCCTTATATGCTCACATTTTGAATGTCCTACAAAGCAGTGGTATAGGCCTACTAATCTTCTATCACAATACAAGTATTACACAGTCAATTAATAAGGTCAAATTTGAGTATTCTTCACCTTCCTCTTTTAGTCATAAACTTGGGTATGCCTACTCTTATTTTTGATAGTGACTTTCTGAACCCTTGACTAAGTACTCGAGATAGATAATATTCATCGCCAAAACTGATTTAACCTCCCATAAAATCTATTCCTACTACTATTATCTACTTCAGTTCTCCAATTTTGAACAAAGCAACCCCCTTATCGCTGTGTAAATTCATTTATAAACATTTTCTCTGAATGTATGCCCTACTCCCCCCATACAAACCCACACCTGTACTTATACATTTTCTGTAAAAGAAATGCCCTATTAACTTCTATTAATTTATGAAGACATTCATACATTTTTTTCTAATCATGCTATCATATTTACTATTTAGAATTTAAACCAGTACTTCAAAATTTTGACTTGCCTAGCTATGAGGAGTGGATAAACTAATTCTCCGTAAACATAAAATTTGGTGTTGTAGCCCTTAAACCTAGTAATTATTTTAGGCAATTTAAATGCAACTTTTTAAAATGCAACTGCTAAAGCCCCAAATTCACAGTATCCCAAAATTTTATGCCTCATAATTTGCACATTTGTACAACTATACTGTTAAAAAGGTCTCATTTCATTCTCGGGGTAATCTCAGGATTTTTGCCACAGTATGACTTTAAGAAATAAATGCTTCTTAAAACTGATTTCTTAATCTTTAGTACAATATGTAAATAATCGAGATTACCATTCCCAAATACTACTATTTCAAACTTTTCCTCGTTATAGTTCCAATTATCATTCCCCTAACCCTCTTTCTTAAAAACCAGACATTTCGTCTTACAAGTGCTGTTAGTCGCCATATTTTACAGTACCCAAACATTTTGTTTAATCCTGCTTAAAAATATAAGCCCGTCCTACTTTTCCTCAACACTACCATGCATGTCGTCCGCAAACATCAATAGTTTAACTATCAACCCATCTACTTTCACGCCTACTTCAGTGTATCGATCAGCTATAAAAATGAAAAGTTTGTACATTATGTACATGTTTTTGTATGCGTTGTAATATTGTCCAAAATGTGTGCTGTAGCTTTTTTTTTGTCTTAAATATTGTTTTAGCTTACAACTTACAATCATTGTGTCAACGCTCCACGTCATCGCTGGCTGCTGGCTGGCCGGTCGGCTGATGGCAGTGATGGCTAGTGGCTGATTCTGTCTAATTTATCTTGTCATTGTCACAAAATCAGATTGCCTTACTCGTAAGATTTCGGAGTGCCCTAAAAATGAAAAGTATTCTTCACTATTCATCTGTCCAGCAACACAGGAGAGCGGTCTTGCGACGGAAAGTTTTAGTGGTTTTGTCTTTACTCTGCCAATCTGGGTCAAACAATTGATAGTCGACACTGACCTTGGTGGTATTAAAACGATATCGAAACCCCCACAGCGTGAGTTTTGATACCGATTATAAGAAGTATCCATAAACAGTAAGGGTACTGCCCGCCACTACCTTGTTAAAGATAATTTGAGTCTAATTGTATTTTCGTTTCTGTAGGCTAAAATTTGAGATATCGAGGCTCCTGGGATGACATGCTATTCTTGAATGTTCAACAGTCGATTGATATTTGTATTCTCTTGGGTAAAATTTCACACTCAGTGCCAAAATTTGTTGTGCCGAAGGAGGAGAGGGCGCATTTGTCTACCTATTGTACCAGGCACGTGTGATAGGATGATGATGCCGCCCGGCTGACCAGTTTGTTAGAGAAGCATGTGGAAAAAACTATTGCAGACCTGAAGATTTATAGTGATGTCATCTTATAATATGAAGTCGACTTCAATACTATAAAATCATAACCTTTTTATGTCAGAAGGCACAATACTAGTTTTTCTATAAAGTCACGAAATAATCGGAACTTCTTTATTGTCACAATCGGGTTTTTTTGTTTTTTTTGTCGAACTCGGGAGAACTTGCGACTATACGGAGTCAACTGTATAATAGGTGTATTTTTTAATAATGTTATAAACCAGCTTCATAAATCTCTCCATTTCCACAGACCTCCTGCAGTTCCACGGGCCCCTCGGAAGGCGCTCAACCGGTTTTCAGTCCGCCACAGCTTGAACAGCAGTGCCGGGGTAAGGCGGCCGAAACCTTGCCCGGCAAGTGAAGTCCGCTGTGCCAGGCAACTAGTCTTCAAAGAGGAGGGGGAGACGGGCGGGGAAGATGGCCAAGATGTGGCTAAGAAGGTGAAGGAGGACGAAAAAGCAGAGGATGATGAATTTGACCTCCCTTGCCTGGCCAGCAGACCACCAAGAGGAGAGAAGAAGAAGAAGGCGGTGAGACACAGTCTTGAGTCTGGTGTGCCGCCCAGGTGCAAACTAGACTCTTCCCAGAGGACTCTCTCCATCCACTGGAGAAGGAAGATGGGGCGGAGGACACTCTCAAGAGGCACATGCTTTGCCGGTGCACCAAACACCTGAAAAGGGCACTCAAGACTCCTCCCGTCCAGGACGCAGTCGGAGGACAATATAGGAAGGACAAGGCAACAACCTGTGCTTTCTTTTTTTGTTTGTTTTTTAATCCAGGATGCCCCTTTCCCTTTCACGGAATTCTCTGAACTCGAAACTTTCTTCTTTATAAGAAAACTAATTCAGCACTTGAAACTAGTCTGGTAAACCATGTACCTGGATAGAAAATCTAAATTATTTTGTTGGTTTTTTTCTGAAAAAAAAAATTATTTTTTTTTTGGAAAAGGAAAAAAAATACCCTTCCCATTAGAATCTATCTTTTGTTCTTGCTTTGAGAACTCCCTTTCTCTCTTATCATATCTCTGTTTATACACCTCTAAGTTTCTTTTTTTCGACAATTGCGTTATGGAAGTTGCCTCTAAACTCGATTCTTTTCAGCTTAATCCCACAATCTACATCTTGGCATTATTATGTGTCTGTCAGAAGTTTCAGAGAATTAAGTGAAAAATGGGTGGCATCTTTGGATGGAAAAGTCTGTGATAGTGTATGTCTGATGATGAATGTGTGTGTCATGATGCGAGAATACAAAAAGCTATAAAGATGCTCCTAGCTTGTAACTGCAAAATCTTAACAAAACTGTTAAAAATCTGTACATTTTTCCCCTTGGTACTGCTCACTTATTCATGTTACTCCTACTTGGAGTGATGTTATGCTTGTTTGAGTGCTTTATTCAGGTAGGCCGTGAGAAGATGAGAGTATATGCCTATGAAGTCACAATAATAATTCTAATGATAAAAGGGTAGGTAGTTAGCCAATTGTACTTAAAGTGCAATTTGTATGTTAACTTGACGGACAACTTTTAGTGATTTACTTAGATGTTCATTTTTTTAATCTTGTGTCTCTGACTCAGATTAGAAGAAACACTATTATCATATATGTTTTTATCTACAGAATCCTGTCTGTAAGGAAAATTTCCCCCTAAAAAACTCAGTACCCAGGCTTTCGGGTGGCCTTTGTTTTAACTTCCAATCCTCCAATCAAAATTTTGCATAACACTTTCGTGCCCGAAGTGAGGAATGAGCGGAAACAAACGGATGCTCGCACAAGATAAAGTAAATGGGGAGGTGTTCAAGAGGTCAAATACAAAGAACATAACAGAGTGCTCCGGTTCTATTCTCTATATTTGTCTTCTTGAGCACTTCCCCTTTTATCAAATCCTGTGTGAGCATCTGTTTCTGTCCACTCACTTCTGTTACAAAGAGTTCCGTTTCCATGTGGTGCTCTCCGTTTTGCTCGTCATGTACAAAAGGGAAAAATCCACATGCTGACCAGAGGTCCAACCTATGTATATGATGCTGAACTCAAAATTCTTTCTTTGAAAAGAAAAGCACAAAAACTTGTGGGGNGGGGGGGGGGGGTGGTAGTTAATTATACAAAATTATGCAAGCACCTTTCCTACGGGAGCAGAGTAGGATTCCTAAACAAAAGCGATCTGCTTATTTAAAATATTTATGCGAATCTCTCTGAGAATTGCCTTTTTTTTTTTGCTTTGTTTTACTCGGAGACGAAGTTCGTGCATGGCTATGTCAGAGCACATATGAAGTCCCCAATTTTTTTTTTTCCTTTAAACATTTCCAGGTTTTCTTGACATCTTTGTTGCTAGGTTCATCCCTGGCCCAATTCATCGTATGAAATTTTACCCATAATTATTAGTCATTCAAAATTCAGTCTTCAAAGCCAGTTTCATTTCCATGCTCATTGTCCATTTTCCTTCATCTCTACTAGAGCAGAAAAAGTACAGTACATGCATTTCACGGCGTCACTGACATCACACTACAAGATACAGGTTACAATTATATTATATTATATCACATTATATTACATTACATTACATTATATTATATTATACATGTATTATATTATATTAACTTGGTGACATAATCATGTTTGAATTATATGCCTGTTTTTTAGCATAGATAAACATTTGATAAAATATGTTTAAAATTGGCCATACAGGCCCCTTTATTGTGAATATTGAACTGAAATAGAATTTTTGTAGCAAAGCCAAAGTCAAGGGCACTCCACCTATAACCAAACATATATTCCATAAATCTGTTCGTAACACAATGATTGTGGACGGGATCACTGCTATGTTTACCCATTTTGGAAGCATCATAGTTTTGATTTAATATGTAAATGAAGCAAACCTAAGTTTTAATCATCAAGTTAAAATTATAATTATACTGCATCAATACGAAAATATGACATAATATCAATGTTACTGTTTTGCTGAATAATACCTCATGTTATTTTATCTGTATTTGCTTATCATAAGTAATGTCATAAAATCTAGTCAGAATGCCATATTTTTCAAATGATGAGGAAAACTGTAAAATACTTCAGAATGTGTCTACCGTTAAAGTGGTTCTATGTACATGTAAATTTTTATTAACCTTTCTTTGGAATCATCTTTATGTTTGAAATATGCATTTTAAAGGTAAAGGTAATTCCATTAATCTACATTAATCGTGTCTTTTCTAGAGGTTACACTGTACATTATTTACAGTCGTTAACGATTCTGAATGCTGTCGAACTTGCGATAGTACGGGGTCTTTTACTGATTACAGTGCTTTTAAAACTTTGTCAATCGTGTCCGAGTCAATTCTAGACTAGTCAATATTATTTCATATTCCTGTTCATGACTATCAAAAATTCTCGTTTGAAGTGAAAAGAATGACTATAGTTGAGGCAGGGGGTATCGCCTATTGATCAGTTCTCCACTGATATTGTTAAATTTTGCTCTTGTTTCAGTTAAAAGTTGTATTTTTTGTAATCAATGGCCTATGCATAATTCTTGCGTTACCTGACGCATTACTTTAATCACGGAAAGCCCTCCAAAACATTAGTAATGTTCACCGAAGTTAACGCAATATGTCATTTAACGCGCTCGTTGTATTATTATGTACAGTAATGATTAATTAACGATTTATCAATACATCCACTGGGACTTTGAAAAACCTTTTGATAAAGAAATACTGCACAATAAGAAAGGTCCTAAAAGGTGAAGCTCTCTTAATGGCATTCCAAAAAGCGCCATGCCGTCACATTTGAAATACTATAGAAACTGCGATGCCAAGAAACAAATTCGGATACAAGTACATGTGCATGTATATTCGATCCTCACATGTTTTCTCTTTTTAATATAGACATTGAGAATGCGATAGCGGATCACCGCTATTTGGCATCGAAAGACCACTTCATTCCTCGGCTGACATTATATCTATAACACTAACAGCACTTACGGATACACTAAGCTCAGTGGATTGATTCGTAATCGTTGGCTATACAGGAGGAGGGGGAAGTGCAACTGGTCCTTAAACTTAAATTTAATTTTTTTGTCTTTAAAGATAAATATTGATTCTGAGATTTTGTGTGTTTTGGAAAATGTAAGCCATTTCTCTGCATTAATTTTTTTTTTTTAAAAATGGGACCAAACGTGACTTCTTTTCTCAACGGACTCACCATGTGTAACTCATAGATCAATGCCGCAAAGAAATTCTTGCCTGTGGTATCCTAGTCATTTAGTTATCTGCTTCAAAGGGATGATCAGAATAACCTCAAAAGAAGATTTTTACTTTGGTTTCCTGAAGTAGAAACATCATAGAACAACATATAAAAAAAAACATTAAGAAATATCGAAAGCGTTCTTATGCCTTAAAATGCCCCGTAATTTCATTGATGTACATAAATCGATGCCATAATATTTGGTGGTCGTTTACATAATATGGGTAAGTAAAACTGATAATTATTATATAACATGCAATGAAAACAAATTTATCCATAGTCACTTATTGACAGAACATTCAGCTGGAGTATTTCTCACTTCAAACGATATCCCCCCTGTTGACACTTATTGTTTCTTTTTCTAACATCATTAGAAATAAGCGTAGAAATGTACGTACAGAAGTCCAAGAGAAGGTCAGAATAGAGAAATAAACAGAGAACGGAAGCCCAGCAAGTCATAACTTCAAAATTTCTTAGCTTATATATTAAACAGTGATTTTCTCCTTTTTTTTTATTTTTTAAAGTGATTTAAAACAAGAAAGGCTATCTTTTCCCAGCTATTTTTCAATACGTCAATAGATTTCACCCAAATTTTGCAGAAACATACTTCAAATAATAATAAAACTACATACACACAAAAAATTTAACATCCTGTATGGATTTTGAGAAATCTAAGATTTTCAGTTGAAATTTTTGAAAGAAAGCGTATTGTCACTAAAGTCAGTGTACTGGCATTTGAAAAATCCAGGGACTGATGATAAAAGTCACCAACTTAATTATCTACAGAAAATGTAGTGCAACTCGGATAAACAATGGCGGAGCTTAAAGATTTTGAAATTATATAATTCTCCTAACAAAACACACTTTTCCATGGCACATGTGGACAAAATTGATTTTACAATTGTCTGCTAATATGGTGATAAGTAATATAATTGTAAACACTGGATATGATTAAAACTTTAGAAACTCATGGTAAGGATCATATCCCTACCCCATGTCGATCAAGGTAAACAAGAGAGGGAAAGTATCTTTGCTTTCGGAGAAAAGTCTGGTCGGTCTCTAAGAAAGTAACGACATTAAGAACAGGAAGAAGAACATCTACGAGGTCAAAATTTAATTTTTTAAAACTCATAGTCAGAAACGTGGTCCTTGGTTACGATGCCCTCGTGATATGACGTCATGAAATAGATTAATAGTAGTAAACACATTTTAATCAGGCCATAGCTTACAAAACTCAGCAGCCTAAGTATAATAATATCTCCATTTCATGTCATATTTTCCGATGGATAAAATCCACACTTGTGTGCTTTCAGTAGTTCGGAAATATACCGGGTCGAGGAATTTCACAACATTGCGTTTAGTCAAAGTCTGGTTTACTCACCCTACAATTAGCTCAATGATGGTTTGGAAAATAGGCTGCGACTCTTAGAAAAAATAGGCGAAATTGTATCCTTCCATTGCCATAGCCAGGAATTGGTTAAAAAAAGATGTCTGCACCCGGATCCTTAAAAAAAAATAAAAAAGATGAAGTTTACGAATAAGACGTATGTAACAAAGTTTCATTTTAAAGGATGATAGATCCAAACTGACCATTCCATCCATAATATTGCTTTGCAGTCCGATTCTTGGAATTGTTTAAACCTGAAAACTGGATTACAGTAAGCGTGTTCATTCCCTACAAAAATGGAGGTTGTCACACAGTTAATACTGATGAGTTTCTTCTCTATCTGATCTCTTCGGTGTTGGCTGGGTTTTTATTCGTTTTTTTTCTATTAACGATTATCTTTTTTTAAATAAAAAAAAATTACAGTTGTCGCTTTTCCGGATTCATTTGCTTTGAATTATTTCTAGGACATAACTTGTAGTGGCCTAAGCGCCTTCGCTCAGATGAGTTGTAGATGTTCTAAATGTTGAGTATCAAATGCCTCAAATGAAACATTGATTCATTTATTTTATAGTGCAATATTGCTTATTTGTTTTGACATGAATATTATAATTTGTAAGTGAATTAAAATTTGTAAGAATGTCTTTATATTATTAACTGTTTGTTTGTTGTCGATGTTGCTGGTACATTATTGTTGCATCATGTTGAATAAATGGTGAAACTAGTAATCGGCAGTGTCATAGTAATGATGATGAGGACGACGTTGATGATGATGGTCATTCTTTTAATTTTATAATTCTTGTTGAGACTGAGACAGCCCGTGACTCCAAAAGTAAGACACTCCATTCACAGTTTTATAAAAGTTACAACAATATTTCCCTAACACTTGTCATACCTCTTTAGAATACATATACCTGACGATAAAAGGAAAGAAAAAAAAACCTATGTGTGCTGAATGGTACGTAAAGTTTGAGGAACACACATACAATAAATGTACCTTTTGAATCTCGAACAAAATGCATAACTAGCTTTGGTGTGTCTTCCTTTCACTAGAATCAAAGCTACAGATTTATTTTAAGTAATGAATTTCCATAATATTCTATTTTACAAGAAAATATATTTTTTTCCATAACATCTTTGCTTCTTCTCTCTAATTCTAGTTCTTTTTCTTGAGAAATCCACATTATCAGCTCTCACCTACATGCTATCCTCATTGAAGAGAAAAGGGGGGGGGGGGNGACAACAGTGTAAAATTAAAACCAGTGGCACACACAAAACTTCATAATATTATAGAGATGCTCTTGTCCATGTCTACTGAGTACTAGAGAGAACAGATGTCCTCAGTAACTGGCAACTGCAATCACTGCAAAATATAATACAATCATGTGCAAACGATTTTATCAAACACATTATGAGTTTTGCTCAAAATAGAAACTGACCAAAAGGAATAACGACTTCGTCAACATTTCGTTGCTAATAAATAAACTCCATATTAAATTCCTTTGGTGCCTTTTTGGAACGCCGTTCACTTGCTTGCGACTTACGTTTGTGTTTACTGCAATTAAACAGTCGAATACTGCGATTAAGCAGCTTGCATTTAGATGGGATCACTGAACTGCGGTTTGGTGATCAAAAATGTTGCCACCGGTGAAGTAATAGAAAGATGGCAGTTTGATATTCAGTGTGACAAGACTGTCACCAGTGAAACGAAAAGAGAAGCATCAGACAAAGAAATCAAAGATGGAATTCGCTCTGTGATTCGACAGATAACAGCTTCTGTTACTTTCCTGCCACTTCTTGAGTGTGCTTGTTGCTTTGATATCTTAGTGTACACAGATAAGGATCTGGAGGTCCCAGACACATGGGGAGAGACTGGGCCCCACCTTATTTACAACTCGGAGGAGGTGCGTCTCAAGTCCTTCTCCACCACCATTCACAAGGTTCAGGCAGCTGTAGCATTCAAGAAGACATAACATGGACTTTCTATGGTCCATTCTTCTCTTACAAGATGTAATTTTTTTCAAGAAATCTTTAGTTTAATGGACTCACTACAATAACAAAATTATAGAACAACTTAGTGTACAGATGGCATCAACTTAATCAGAAGCTATGCTATTCTCACATGTCAGTATTTATCTTGATGGAGTAATTTGACTATCTGAAGGACACATAGGAGTTTCCAGTGGTAACTTATGCTTGTGAGTGACAATGTGTTTAATAATAGACAGTGTTCACATAATGAAATTTTCCATTTTCACACACTGTTACTGTGCCTTATATATCCTTCTCCAGTCTAGATTCAAAGCCATCATGACATAAACCTCATTTTGAAATTGACTTCCTGAGACAAATCAACGTGTCAAAAATATGATTAAATGAAAATGTTTTTCTGAATGACATGTGGCAGTGTAACTATGTGCCTTCTTTCACACAAGGTGGTGATGAGAAAAAAAACATGTATTTTTATAATGATGTTTTTATTCATGCTATTTTCAGTAGAAACACAATTAGTGGCATAACTGCAGCCAGCAGCATAGTCTTTTAATGCCATTTTATCAGCTGCACATCTTTCCTTTAACAGCTGGTGGTAGACTACTAATGCCTTGCTCCTTCAACTGACTTTGAAAACCAAACCCTGTCTTGTTTCTTTTTTTCTTTTTCCCAAATGTAAATCTTCAACTACAGTAGCGTAATCCATTAATGATATATTGTATCTTGTCATGCAGAAGCCACATGCTCTTTTCTTCTCAGCATTAATAAAATCAAAGTGTGGGCATTGTAACGCTGCACTAACAATAAGTGAGTAGGCACTACTTTTTTCATATGCTGCCATGCTCCTATTGTTGAAACAAGCACTCCTTGTAATCCAAAATGTGGCTAATCTGAAACTATTTTGGTTTATCTGACTTCCACAGAATTTTCGGTAACATAAGCTTTTAAGCAGAGATAAGCCAGGTATCATACTTCATCAGTTATGGGATTACAGTAATGTCAGACTTTATCACTAAGTGTATGATTACAGTGATTATTTTACAGTGTTTTTTTTTTCTAGACTGCACGATTTACCCCTGAAATTTCAAAATCTCCCTCCTAAATTAACAGATTGCTCCCTAGTTCCTGGACTCCAAAGTTTGCCTTACTTGAGCAAAAATTTACAGCCCCTCCAAACAAAGTACAAGTCCCTCCCCAAAATTATGCCAACGGGATAAGGTCCTGTCCCCTCCCCTCCCCCTTCCCAACCTCATATGAGGTGGAGAAAACTGATGGTGCGTGTTTCTTTCTTGCACAGATCAGCTTACTTTGAAGAATAGAAGTCTGTACACCTGTTAAATTCTGCTCACAAGAACAATATTGTTCTTTTGAAGACACAGTTTGCAGTTTACCAGCTCAATATTAACTGGTCAAATCCAGTACTTTGTTGATGCCTTTCCAAGTGCCTTTTCAGTAACATTTGATATTGAAAAAGCCGTGCTTTGTATCATTATCATATGTACATTTTTAATATAAATCATTACTCATATGATATCATTTATCTGTTTATGCTCTGATTGGTCCTCTTGGCCATCATGCTTTCTCTCCGTTATCCTCTGTTTCCTTCTGTCTCTAAAATTCTTTCACCCCTGCCTTTCATCATATTGTCAGACTCATCTTTATTTTCATCTTTATCTTCATGGCTTCATGAATATATGGCTTTGAGATATCTGAAGCCTGGTGCTTCTACAAGTTCTTCCACTCCACCTTTTCTGTTACTATTCTCCTCTTGAATTATGTAAAGATGCCTGTGCCCATAACTACTATATTATCATGTACAGCTGTTGTTTGCCTGGCCTGCAAACACAAGGCTTAATACCCACCTGCTGTTAACTTTTTGATGCTGTAGTAACATACTGTCCAGTGTACTTAAAGAATGATTTAATCAGAACTGTGAACAAACTTAATCAGTAGGAAACTGTCCGCATGCTTAAAAGTTCCAGTCCAGCCTGTGTCTGTAGAGCAGAGAGTAGCAAACTGCTGAGCCCTGTGTTACACATTTTTTGATGCAACTTGTTCAGAACTGGCACAGTATTGATTAGACTACAGACAGACCAGTGACCTGGAGGACTCTAAATTTTATACGCTTCTGATATCTTTAAGACAAACAGTGATATGTTCAACACAGCAGAGATTAAGAAAAGATGAAGACTAAAGCTACAGAGACTGGACGTCTCCTAGATAGCTCATGAAGAGCGTTATTTCAATAGTCTTATCCTCTTTGAACACACTTCATCATTATACATGTATATAAAATCTTTGCTTAGTGCAAAACCCCGACAAACGCCACTTCGAGCGAAATACATAGGCCCTATATAATATTTTGATTGCCAATTTGCCAGTAATGTAATGACGTTCAAGTTGTGTCAAAACTTCAGCCCTCCAGCTTTTATCGTGGTGACATAGAATACTAAATATTTCTAATGTGATTTATTAATAGAAGCCCACCTAGGAATTGAACGCACAGTTGTTCCAAACACTTTAAAACATGTTGCCAATGAAAAAGCTAGTGCGCGTTCTCTCTCTCTCTCTCTCTCTCTCTCTCTCTCTCTCTCTCGATTTGTGCCAGTGTCAGACTTTTGCACGAAGCAAAGTCAATGACAGAATAGATAAATTTCATTTTTGTAACTGTACCTCAGTAAGTTCAAACTCAACAGACTGAACTGTATCATACGTTTACACGACATTCACCAGTAGATCTTACTTTAAAAAGAATTGTTTTGCGACGTGCAGTTATAAAAATAAGACAGTCTTTTGCTTCTCCTTTACAATTTGGATTTGACCATTTATTGAGGTACTGCACACAAGAGACGAAATGACACGTGTTAAGAAACCATCATTATCTCAATCTTAGATTATTCAATCTGTTGTACTAATCATTTCACCACACTCACTCAGTTGTAAAGTGTCGTGACGCTTCCTTTGCAATTGTCTAAACTACTGTAATCCTTGATCACAGTTAATAGGATCACAGAGGCTAGAGTTTCATTGTCCAGTTTCCGAAGGAGGCACTGAATCACTTTTCCTTTAGTCAGAACTAGAAGGTACTAATGAACATGATAATATCAGTTAATTAGTTCCTGACGCACTTCTGAGGTCCTACTGTGTGTCACTAGAAGAATGTAATTAGAAGGTACTGTCTGAATGAGAGACGGAACAGACTGTCCCAAGGAGGATAATTGTGTTAAGTTATGGCTGTGTTAATGAAGTTTCACTATGTAACTAGTATAATGAACATTAAATGATCAGTAATTAGTCACGATGTACATGCACCTACCAGTCTTTCATTTGTAATCACCAAAGGGATCCACAAAGCTANTGCGACGTGCAGTTATAAAAATAAGACAGTCTTTTGCTTATCCTTTACAATTTGGATTTGACCATTTATTGAGGTACTGCACACAAGAGACGAAATGACACGTGTTAAGAAACCATCATTATCTCAATCTTAGATTATTCAATCTGTTGTACTAATCATTTCACCACACTCACTCAGTTGTAAAGTGTCGTGACGCTTCCTTTGCAATTGTCTAAACTACTGTAATCCTTGATCACAGTTTATAGGATCACAGAAGCTAGAGTTTCATTGTCCAGTTTCCGAAGGCGGCACTGAATCACTTTCCCTTTAGTCAGAACTAGAAGGTACTAATGAACATGATAATATCAGTTAATTAGTTCCTGACGCACTTCTGAGGTCCTACTGTGTGTCACTAGAAGAATGTAATTGGAAGGTACTGTCTGAATGAGAGACGGCACAGACTGTCCCAAGGAGGATAATCGTGTTAAGTTATGGTTGTGTTAATGAAGTTTCACTATGTAACTAGTATAATGAAAATGATAAGATCAGTAATTAGTCACGGTGTACATGCACCTACCAGTCTTTCATTTGTAATCACCAAAGGGATCCACAAAGCTATTTCACAGCTGTCGCCTGGAAATTCAGTGCTTCACTGATTTATTTTTTTTTTAATGTTATCAAACTAGTTTAATTTCTGAAGGGCTCTTAGAAACACATGTACCTCTGCTATTTATATACGGTCCTGGATGGTAAATCTGTTTTGGGGGGGTGACGGTAAATCGTGGCGATATTATTGATATAAAGCAAAACCTGTAATACACATGGCTATCACCTTTCTTTCATTATAGCGCTATCATCTTAAAGAGGTGGTCATCCTACACACTTTTTTTTATTCAAATCAAGATTTTAAAAGATTGAAATCTTTCCCCTCTGCTTTACAGGTTAACAATTTTTAAAAATAGCTTGGACGCAATCTTGGGGCTGTCTGTGTCTCGGTGAGCATACAAAATCAAATTAGAAATGGTCAACCCTTTGGTTGACTGAGAATCCCTGTTGACGGTCGCCTTACAAAGTATTTTCCTTATAATGTTTTATACTATTTGAGTTATGAGACGGCATGGTTTGCAGTCGCATAAGACAGATGGTCGCAATCGGGAGTTCAGTATGTATGAAACAGAACGATCAATTCTGAAACTCGGTTGGTACGGAGATGGTCGCGAATACCGGTGATAGCTAAGCAGTTCGACCGAAGCTACACAGATGGAACATGGAGTCGTGTCGTACCTTTCATCTCTCTCAGGAATCTTCTCAGTTCCCGCAGGGTAAACACAGCTGCGGAAAGTAAACTGCAAACTGAAAGCTGATGAGTGTCGAGAAAATAATCCGCTTCTACTACCTCTGACGCCTCTTCAGTTATCACCGACAAACGGTCAAATATTGCTTGATCTCAATTTCGCTTCAGGGTTATCTTATTTGCTCCAACATTGTAATCGTTTAGTGTCAACAGACAGTACGGAGTAGACTGTACAATCTGAAGTTACATTATTTTTAATCCATTTGGAAGGAGAAAAAAAAAGAAGGATTAATCTTAAATCATTCCGATGGGGATTTAGGTGATTACGAGGGTCAAGACTTTGTGTCAGATTTGAGTTAGGTCTTTGTTTACAGATATTTTGGCTTCCTGCCGTCCCTCCTGCGCATGAGTGAACTATGACTCAGTTTACACAAGGTTTACTGAGAAAAAGCCCAAAGCCACAAAGTAGTATGTGAGCATACACTATAAGAAATGACAGAACTGATTAGACATCAAACAAAAATTCATCAATTAATAAATCTAGAACTCAACCAATTAGTCAGCACATCAGTCAATCGTCAATCAATCAACCAGTCATTCCACTCAGCAATCAATAAATCAATCAGTTCCATCTAACATTTAAATCCAACACCTACAGGGCCTACACAAAAACTAATTAATGAAAAGGGTTATTTATTTTATATTTATGGCGCTTTACTACGTTCGCACTTATTTTGTCGGCTAAACTTGACAGGCCTTTCAGCAATTTTGTATCCGTGGTTCTAAACAGTTATAAGTACTTTGCCATGCTGGGGCGGTTATGATAATATTATCAGTAAATTGGGGGCAACAGAGCAAGTATTGAAATTCATCACCCATATCTTTCATGCACAAATGACAAATCACTGACAATTCAGTTATCCTCTATGACTGATAATCATCGGAGTGACGGGATCAGAACGCTTTTCTCTTGATGCAAAAGATCCTGGGTTGGAGTCCTGCTACCGGTAGGTTTTCCTGTGGTATTTACTATCTTTTTAAAAGGCACCCTGTTGTTGGCTGCCTGACATGGGCCCAAGCTTCGTCATAGCGAGTCATAGCCAAAAATATGCTGAAAATGGACTTAACATTAAAGTCTAATTCTTACATTGCAGAGCAGCAAGTTGGGACCGAGCGAAAAGGTATTTAGTGGAGTAACACATGAAGGGGTAAAAAAAATGCAGGGCCTTTTTGCCCGTGTGAGAGAGAGAGAGGGAGAGAGAGAGAACGAGAGAGACAGACAGAGAGAAGTCATGTATGAAGTTAGCTTAACTGTACAGTTGTGGAAAGCATTTGGGGCTCGAAGGAAAGGGGATGGAAGGACTGGAAAAGGCACACAATTTTTGTGAGTGCAGGCTCTAAGTCTCCCTTAATTTATGGTAATGTGGCCAGGTGGGGCCCTCAGTCCAGAGACAATTAATGCAATTCAGAGACTGAAGTTTACATTCACTTATTACGTCCATGCTTGAGAACTGGATTTTAAGATTCTTAGGATAGACTGATATCGTCACTAATCCATATTGTCGGAAATGTGCTAAAGGGGTTCACTGTTGATGTAGAGCAATGGCTGTTGACCACATATAATCAGTGAACAGGTTATCAGTCCTGCTCTGAGGGTGTATAAGGATTATCTAAACAATTGGCCTTCACATCTGTAAGTCCTTTTGAAACCGATGGTTTGTTACAAGATGAGAGTTTCTCACTATAATAATGCAAGTCACAACTGCCAGTGTCTCCTTCACTTGACTAGGACATGGTATAGATCAGTTGTAAATGAAGTTGGCGATGACAATAAAAAGATGTGAAGGATGCGACTGACTTCTTCTATTGAATTTACAGAGAGAAGATCGCTGTGTCTGCGTACACACAACTTGTAAAACCCCACGTGACACTAACGATCCTCTTGTTGTGCTGATAATCCTTAATGGTCTAAGCTGTAGTATGAAATTCTCGAATCAGGCTACAATAAACAGATCTATTCAGGGGTCATCACTGTAGGGATCTTACGAGGGAGAAAACTTTACTGACTCTTCTTAAGCGCTATCCGCTTAGTGACACTATACAATAAAATACTCCATCGTCATTGGTCTTTAATTTGCTCAGTCGCAAACTTTGTCCATGCTCCCGGTAAGTTGCAACAATGTTTATACAGTGAAAGTGGAATAAACACATCGTCCATGTCAACATGTGGATGTCTGACGGACAAGATTTCTGTGACAAAGTCATAGAATTGAAGAATGAAAGTAGAAGGATACAAAAAAGAATAACAGTAAGTCCCTGACTCATGATCAGGGCTGCCACTCTGAGTTTTGCCATTTCATTAGATTCTAATATCAAATTCCACCAGATTTCAGCAAACATTTAAGCCCTTTGGAATTGTCTTGTTATTTAACATATGCCTTTTAAGGCATATTACAATTATTAAAGGGGTAGGTGGATCTAAATTCTTTGAAATAGGAAACAAACCAACAAACAATGGAAAGAATAATTAAGCAAAGTTAGTTTGTACATTGAATAGCATGGCACAGAGATTAGAAGAGTGTGATTTATAGATACGTGTTTATATAGTTATTTGACAGTTTTCAGGATATAGGCTTAGAAAGTCTGTAACTGTAAACAGTCGTGTGTTGGTGCTTAGGGTTATGGTTAGGCCTAAGCGTGACCGATCTTTGATTGGACGAGAACCACCGGATCCTGATCAGGCACGACGCGTTACCGAGACATCCCCTCTTCTGCCCCCCCCCCNCTCTCTTTTTTTCTTTGTAAACAGGACGAAGAGGAGCCCACCCAATCCAGAAAGTTACAACACGACTTTGACGCCATTGTGTCTGCGTTTCTGTGTTGTGCCGGTTGCGGATCCGGTGGCTTCCCGCTCCTAGATCCTAGAAAGACGTAATGGATAGAAATACTCAGCTGATCAGCTGGGGAATTTTCTTCTAAAGATATCCTTCTTATGTTCATTCTCCGCGATAGTTTCCCATTTCTCTATCGATTAGACAAAGAGACGAGCAATATAACATGCCTTTGATGGTAATTTTAATTTCATGAGAAACAGAGTTGAGAAGGAAAAATGCGGGATCATTAACCTTCTCTTCTTGTTAGCAGTCACTGTTTTCTTTATTCGCTCTTCCCATGTTACCAGAAGATACATTATGAGCACAACCTCTGCAAGACAGTCAAATCAACCTACCCAGCCAAAGAGTCTAAATGACGGATGTGATCTGAAACATTGTATTGTCTTTCACTGGATGAAACATTGCTTATTTCAGGGTTTTACTGCCAATACAGCTTCCAGAGACTTTTAAAAAATATAACTTAACAAGAAATGTGATTCACTCCTGTAAGGTGAAAACTTCGCTGAGGTTGGCTGACATATCTGTTTATGGGATTTATGTATAAAGTGTACAGCTACTAGCCATTCAGTAACAGTATGAGTATTTTACGAGAGGCGTTCAAGAAGTCTTTAGCCTAACTGTGAAGGAAGCCGGTTAGAAAACTGAAATTCACCATACATGATATTACTTTTCTACATAATCATTATGTAGAGTCAAGCATTTCTCCTAACGGCTTTAACCTTCAAAAGTCCTTGGGCGTAATAAGATCCCAATTGTGAGTCCAGCCAGTCTTCTACGGCACAAATGGTCTCCTCATTGCTATGAAAACGTCTTCCCTTGATAGATTTCTTGAGGTTAGGAGAGAGAAAAAAGACTGAAGGAGCTAAGCCTGGTGAATAAGCCACAGTCGCCTGCAGTTTGAATTGACATCGTAGCTCTGTGTGCAGGAGCGTTGTCATGCAGCAGAAGCACCTTTTTTTGACGTTCCTTCACAAGAGCTGACTTCAATTTTCTCAATAAAGCTGAATAGACATCTCCTGTTACTGTATGGCCATTTTCCAGGTACTCAGTCGACTCATAATGATGCCTTCACAATCCCAAAAGCTAGACAGCAGGACTTTTCCGCTTGACGGTTGCACCCGCGCTTTCTTAAGTGCAGGGAATGAAGGGGTTTTCCACTGCATCGATCATTCATTGATGCTTGTTTCTGTTCAGGATCAAAGTGGTGGACCCATATTTCATCCAATGTGACGATTCTATCAAAAAAATCGGCATCATTGGATTCCATCTGGAGAAGTTGTTGCCAGCACTGAACCCGTTGTTGTTTTTGATCAGGCGCCAAAAGTCGGGGTAGCCATCTTGCAGATACCCTAGACATTTTAAGATACCCTAGACATGTTAATACAGTATCATTATGAGGAATTGTTTCATTTGACCCTACACTAATCTTTGCTTCTTTCGCTACGTCGATCTTCAAGAACCAATTTCTTCACCAGTGCAACACTTTGTTCAGTGACAACGAAAGGTGGACGACCTTCTCGTGCATCATCCATTTCCGACCAAGAACCTGATTTGAATTTCCTAGTCCTGTGCGTAACAGTATTATGTGAAGGACACATATCCTTGTAAACTTCAACCATTTCTTCAAAAATTGCTTTAGGGGATTTTCCTTGCATTTGACAACAGAGTGATACTCAAGAGGCTCCATTGTTTTGTCCCAAGATTCGTCACCTTGGTTCACAGAAAGTGCTATGTAGTACGCAGCTCTGTTTGGAATTTCCCGAAACTTTGCAAGACGTCTTATAAATAATCTCTTTATGTTTCCTGAAAATTTCATAAGCCTTTGATGATTTCTTCTTAGTTAGGCTTAAGACTTCTTGAATGCCCCACGTAATATATCGCCATCCATCCCTGGAGTTCTTTTCCACT
>JAWQUT010001132.1:11558-18318 GCA_033807755.1 Ellobium chinense | reverse complement strand
CGAAACAAAAAAAAGTCTTGCTTCGTTTATCTGTCAATACATCCGGATGAGCTCGATTTTGAACAAACCTTGCATACCACATTTTATTTTTTCCACTGGTATTTTGTACGTTTTTTTTTTGTTGTTGTTATTAACGAGCAATAGTAGTCCACAACAATATTGCCAGTTACTGTTCCAAAATAGATAATAATATAAAATTCACAGTTATACAGATATGGTCTAAACCAATTTCACACTTTTGAGAGAACATGATGAAAATAGTTTTCTTATGGTGAAGTTAACAAAAAAATATTTTAAAAAATCAGTATACATCTTTTTAACTGCAGTTTCGGTCTTAAAATATTGGTGCACATTTTAAACATGTCAGCATATGCTTCGATCTTGTGGTGGCCTTACCCAAAAATGGTTTCAGTCAGATCTCTGCTTTTTTCGTAGTACACTGACGATAAACACAGAGAGTAATAAAATAGACGATAAAGTTAAGAAAAACAAAGAAATTATGACTTCTGTTCCTCCCTCCCCACCCTAGGGTTATGTTATACATATTATACATCTCATTCATAATCCAAATACATAAAGAATATATAAGAATGTAAATACGTAACATTGCAAATCAACCAGTTAAAAAACAAAAATAATCATTGCTGGAACGCCGCGGGCAGCGCCCTGGTTCCTCTAGCTCTAAAGCCGGTTACTTGTTTACACCTCAGTAGAGTGGGAATAGTGTATTGCTCAAGTACACTACAACATAAACCGCCCGGCCAGAGAGTCGAACACACGGACACTGGACTTGACGGTCTTCAGTTTTGGAATACTTCTAGCAGTGATGACAGAAAGGAATATGAGGATCTGGATGTTACCTTTTCACTGCTAGTTCTGTCTGAGACTGGAGTGTGAGTGCTGCGGGTGTGTCGCCGGAGACCAATGAACTACTCAACATTTACTACATCTATATACAGAACCCAACTAATTTCACTCAGTCAGCCGTAGATCTAAACCCATTGTCATTCCATCAGCCAGTACGATCAGATACCACAGCAGGGAAAAGAAATTTTAATGAATCTATTAGGTTTTTAGAGAAATTAATACAAGTCTATCTACCAAATAGCTTTACATTGTCATGCCTATATATTGTTGCCACGTGTGATGACCCTCAAACGAACGCTTTTCAAATTCCACAGGAGAACGGATGAACTATTTGATTGTTTAGCGTCATAGACACAGAATGTATCAAACTCAAAGTGTATGAAGTCCCATAAGTATTCGATTCCCAGCCTTAACAATTTACTATAATGTACAATTGTAAATATTAGATCACCACCACCACCACCACCACCACAACAACAACAACAACAACAGCAACAACAACAACAACAACAACAACAATAACAACAACAACTACAAACAACAGTAACAACAACGGCAACAACAGGAACAACTGCAACAATACAACAACAACAACGACAACAGCAATAACAGGAAAAACGTCAAAAACAACAACAGCAGCAACAACAGCGACAAGAACAACAATAAAAACAACAGCAACAATAACAACAACTGCAACAATACTACAACAATAAAATCAAAAACAACAACAACAGGAACAGCAACAGCAACAACAGAAGCGACAAAAGCAATACAAAAAAAAACCAAAATACAAGATGGTAGGATACTGCATCCAGGCCACGGTATGCCCTATCGCGGCCATTGTGCCTGCAACGACAAAACACCCTATAGTCATACAACCTATTTGCCATTATACAGTGCTTGTATGAAAGAATGTAGCACCCACTTAAGTAGACTACATAAAAGTTCAACTCCAAACTCTCCTATTACCATCTTCCCCCTGTGAACAATGTGTGTGTGTGTGTGTGTGTGTGTGTGTGTGTGTGTGTGTGTGTGTGTGTCGCTCTCAATGGTCGTTTTGCTGTTCTTTTTGTTGTTGTAGTTGTTATTGCTGTTGCTGCTGCTGCTGCTGCTGTAGTAATAGAAGTAGTAGTTGTTGTTGTTATTGTTGTTGTTGTTGGTGGTGGTGGTGGTGGTGATGGCTTTTGTTGTAGTGGTGACCTAATATTTACAGTTCTACATTATAGTAAATTTTAATTATTAAGGATGGATGTCGAATAGTTATGGGACTACACACATTTTGAGTTTGATACATTTTGTGTCCATGACCTTAAACAATCAGACAGGTCATCAATTCTTCTGTTAAACTTGAAAAACGTTAGTTTCAGGGATATCGCATATGGGAACAATACACAGGCGTGACAATGTAAAACTCTGTGGTAGATAGACTTGTAATAATCTCTCTTGAAATCTAATAGATTCATTAAAATGTCTTTTCTGCGCTATGGTATCTGATCGTACTGACTGATGAAATGACAATGGTTTTAGATCTACTCTTGATTGAATGGAATTAGTTTGGGTATATAAAGAAGTGGTAAATGTTGAGTAGTTCATCGGTCTTCAGCGATATACCTGCAGTTTTCACAGTCCAGTCTCCGATAGAATCAGCCGTGCAAAGGTAACATCTTCATTCCCATGTTCGTTTCTATCATCACTGGTAGAAGCAGCGTGGTCGTGTGGTTTGTGAGTCGTACTCAGAAACTGAAGACTGTCAAGTCTAATGTCTGTGTGTTCGACTCCCTGGCCAGGCGGTTTATGTTGTAGTGCACTTGAGAATGACATTTTCACCACTCTACTCAGGTTTAAATGAATTTCTGGCTTTAAAGCTGGAGGAACCAGGGCGCTACACCGTGTTCGACCAGCAATGCCCCTGTTTAAAATGTTTGAAATATTATGTATTTACATGTATGATATATATTCTTTATGGCATTGTATTATGGATAAGATGTATATCATTGTATGACATAGTCCTGGGGTGCGGAGGGGTATAAATTCATTTTTTTTCTTAAAATTACCATTGATGGTATTACTATCATTGTTTATTGCCCGTGTGCTATGAAAAAGGCATAGATCAGACTTAGGCTATATTTAGGCAGAGCCACCATAAGATCGAAGCATATGTTAACATGTTAAAAATGTGCATCAATATCGTAAAACCAAAACTGCTGTTAAAAGGAAGCACACTGATTTTCTTTACATCATTAACTCACACACACGGCGTTGATAAGATGTTCTATATTATTAAATCTTTTTTTTTCCTTCTGTTTTGTGTGNTGTGTGTGTGTGTGTGTGTGTGTGTGTGTGTGTGTGTGTGTGTGTGTGTGTGTGTGTGTGTGTGTGTGTGTGTGTGGTTTTTTTTTATTCGGTTTCATACAAAATGCGACACATTTTTAACCAAGTTCTGGTAGGTGTCCATCTTTTCTCACTGTGACTGACTCGCACCAACCAAACTGGCACCCTCTGCTAAGGACTGCACAAAGAAGACAATGAAGAACAGGTGACTTCTCATTGTGTCAAGTGCAGGGACCAAACAAAGGGAACCCCGAGAAATATGCTACTTTCCAATCCCTACCGTCTCCGCAGAATAATGAATGCTGGCTCTTAGTGTTGTAGAGAAATATACCCTCCACCGTTCAGTATAAACTCATTTGATGGTAATTTCTACATAAGAACTGTTTTTTCCTCNAGAGCAGTTTTTTCCCCCCCCCCCCCCCCTTTTTTTTTTTGACATTCTATAATACATAGTTACAAGAAAAATAAAAATATATATCTCAAGGAACAATCGTTACACCGTTTCACCTTCGTGACGTGGTGATAGAATATATTATACCGCCTGCTTACTTCGCTTGAATGCGGTATTAGAATCCGCATTTCCTTGCAGAACGCTGGGCGAGGCGGTAGAATTTTACACCCCAGTGACAGCTGGTCGGCCGGCAGACAACACGTGCAACGGTCATTATCCCGTAACAAGGGAGGCTGGACCCTACACCCCTCGCGTTACAAAAGTCAATCTCAACACGTCTTTGCTCGTATGAACATTGCATTAACCCGGTTTGTTGCAGTCATGCTTACCCAGTTACTCCACATCTATTCCTCCTTCATCTAACATCGTCCCTGTTCTTTCCAGATGCGTTCTCTTCTTGCCGTGTGTCTCCTCCTTGTGGCCCTCTCCTTAGTCAGCTCAGCCCAGCATGAGGACGCCCCTGAGCGCAGGATGACTGATCCCCTGGACCTCCCTGAGTGTCAGGACTGCTTGAAATGCGCGGATAACGAAGACTTTAGCGATTCTTGTGTTAATACATGTGAGAAATGCGCTCAAAAAGCTGGACTTAATATTTAAATTGTCTCAAAACCGATGAGTTAGTATGTAATGCTCAACATATGTCCCAATGAATGTAACGTTGGTACTCTTTGCGACAAATAAATGATGCATTCCAAGTATTACAGTTTTATTCAGCCTTTAAATTATGTTGTGGAGTTTGCTGGTCATGTTGGTTTTTTTTCCACTGGAAAAAAAAAAAAGATGTTTTTTGTTTTTTGCTCTTTGTCACTAGAGATTATTTTTGTTGCGGAGTTTTCTTAAATTTAATAAAAATTTTAAAAATTGGATTCTATCTGATATGGGTGAGTAAGTCATTTAGTGACTGTAGACTAGATATCCACTACCAAGTATCTCTGACTGAAAGTTTAGATGTTTTACTGCATAGCCTGAGAGGATCACAATTTTTGTGAGTAATTTTTGTTACATCTCTATACTGTAAAACTGTTAAATATATTAAAGAAAAAAAAACTGAAATTTTGGATAGCCTTGAAATAAAAAAAAAAAAAAACCATTAAACTTGCTTGTTAAATTACGGTATACGAAGTTTCGTAAAATCGATCTATAAACAATGAACTTATTTTAAAAAAAACCGGTCTTTTGGGTTTTTTTATTTCGAAACGAACTATAAATTAAGACTGCTTCACTGTAGGCAACAAGTCATGCCACTCAAACGCTCTTCATTCTTTCATCCTCTGAATACCTCCACTCTCATACACTTATACAGTGGTCACACTTTCACACACCTGCACAGCGATTACACTCGTATGTCATTGTTGTATCAGTCGTTACTGGCATGCACTTTCCTACAGATAACTCGAATACACAAGGACAGTGATTACTCCTAATAGGTTTAAGGCACCAATTAATAGGCCAAATCACTCTTTCTTTATAAACTTTACCATTTTTTTCCAAAATCCATGAAACAGTGGTCTTCTCTCAACTAAGAAACTGTGTCAGCTTGGTTTATATCTTACCTGACTGATCTAACTCAAGTTGATCTTATGGAGATAAACCGTTCACTAATAATGGCCTTGAAATTTAGGATACCCCAGGGCTCCGTTTTAGGACCTGTATTTACACCTTATACATTCAAACACTTGCAAGAATATTTGAAGGGTTTCATGGCAAAACGCATTATCCACCAATATGAATTTTGAGCTTATTCTACATACTTCATGTAGCAGTAGGAGTATTTAGTATACATGTATATTTCCATTCCATAGAAGGATATTTGATCTATATTATTTAAGACTTAAATGTCGTTTTTCACATAAAAATATGCTTTGAATCTGGTCTGTTTTGCCACAACCCCCGAATGGTGTATAATGCGTTTTGCCATAAAGCCCTTCATTTACTGAACATCAAAAGAATTATCATAATATGTATGCTGATGAAACAGAAATCTACAAGTCTGCAATTCCTGGCCACATTGATATCCTCAGAGCAGACGTCCAAAAATGCATTGAATCGGTTAAGAAATGGATGCAAGCAAACAAACTAAACTTGAATGATGGAAAAACCGAATGTATGTCCTGCTCTACTGATGGAAAGTTGGACTCAGTGTCTCTGACAGCCATTTCAGTTAATAAGAGTGAAATTGTTTTCTAAATTAAGGCAGGGAACCTAGGTGTGATCTTGGATAACACTACCAATGGAATAGCCCATTAATCAGCTAACTAGAATATGGTACGCTGAACTTAGAAGAAAAGGTCATCTGGCACCATATCTCTATGGAAATGCTATTAAGAGTGTAATCTCCACCTTTGTACTATCACGATTAGATTATTGTAACTCCCTCCTAACAGGATTGTCAGAGGACAAGTTTACCAAACTTCAGAGCATGCAGAACAACGCAGCTCGCTTAATCCTCAGAACAACTATATACCACCACAACACTTCCCTACTAAAACCTTTATATTGGTTACCGATAAAAGCTAGAATTGAATACAAAGTAGCCACATTATTTTCGCATTCAGGAGTCAACTGCACCTACGTATTTGACCGATCTATTCAGTATCTACTATGTGCCCCCAATCCATGGACTCAAGCGTCTATCTATTCTTAGTTCTCATCTGAAAAATATGGTGCTAGAGGGTTTATATATACAGGACCTTCGAACTGGAATTCATTGCCGGAATTTATTATAGTTCTACCAGTCTCGAATCACCTACGGATCAATTGAAGACGTATTGTTTATTACGTACTTTTGGGAGTAATAGTTTTATCACCTCTACTCTAATGGTTGTCACATTGTAATTTAATTTGATTTGATTTGATTTAATAATGTGTGTGGCTCTAGTGTGTGTACGTATGTGCAACTTCTTGAGTTGGCGTCTCCGCTTAGGACCTGGGAGCACTGTCTCTATATACAATCGAGGCTGGAATCTATGTTCCCCCTGACCTTGAGACTTCTGCTCTTTGATTGCATGCACATACTGATGCTGTGTGTCAACATGTGAGTGAATACGACTTGTATGTGTTAACGGGCAAGTGCAGCGCGTGTAAGCGTGTGTGTTTGTGTTGAGTGCGTAT
>JAWQUT010001131.1:38639-63596 GCA_033807755.1 Ellobium chinense | reverse complement strand
CCCAAAATAGCAGGATAAAACACGTTTACATATGGTTAGTTTAACATATTTTCTTATTGGATGCCAAGTTTCATTCCATTTCATTCATAAACAACAGCGTGGCGGGCGTTTAAAAATAGCCACCTCTGGGCTATAACGGTCCAAGAATCACCCCCTCGGCAGTGACCCAATTTCCGGCCCAAGCGCAGCGGGGCGATTGGCATTGCTACATATGTAACCCATGCGTATTTTCACACCAGCCGGCATTTCGAGTAAGCTGATTTTGCATCACATAGTAGTTTTCTTTGCTGCAACTGTTTCTTCCAAGGCGACTGACAAGCAAACCAACATAAATTATGGCAAATCTGATGGAATAAAAGGTAAGTTGTATCTGTCCTTGACAATATTAAGTGGGGAACATTGAATTAAACCTGTCTTAGTTATGTTTATTTGGTGTAATACTAAATTCATTTCAGATCACTATGACAGTTCATCAACCAGCTTGAAGCAGAAATAAGAAAATAATGTTTCTTCCTAAATTAACCAAGTAATTCCAAGCACTACATGTGTGGCTTTCCTGATGCATGTGTGACAAATCAGTTTTTAATCATTTGCTCTTGTCTGAACAAGTTAAATAAGGTTAATGTACATTCATTATATTCAATAAGATCATATTTCTTCTGAATTTCTAGATGGCAGTTTTTGTTTCAGCAAAATGAATTGTACTGTTCTGTACATTGAATAATAATTATGCTCTCGCAGCTGTTATTTGCATTAACTTCCCGTATGACCGTGTTTGTCAGTTGTTGATGAGTTTAAAAGGCTGATCAGGAACATTATGGACTGAAAGTATTACATAATTCAATATGTACGCATGTAGGTTCAGTTCAGAGACTGTCCAGAAAGTGTAATTTGCAGGTACTGTATACAAAAAAATACATAAAAAGAGAAGCTATCATGATATTAGAGGCTGTCATAACCCTTTCTTTCTTTTCCAGCCTCAGGATGAGGGAGGAAACACTTTTCTGAGATAACTCCTGGTCCAAAGGTTCCAGGGAAGATAAGAACAGAAAGTGTGAGGAACAAACATATTCAGTCATGAGGGAGGCTGAATTGAAGGATATTGATCAGAAAGAAAGAGAAAGGAGAAAGAGAAGACACAAGTGTGTGCAAGCCTTATCATGTTCAGGAGGCTATAAAAATCACACAGACATTTGGCATAGCTCATAGCTGTGAAAATGCCAAATAAAAGCCTTCCTATAACTCTTTCAAGCTGAAGGTTGCTATCCAAAATCTGGCATCAAAGTGGAAAACTGAACCCCCAGTGCAAAGAAGAAAGAAAAGCTCTTTGGCTTTCATATGAATGTGCATGAAGTGCATATTAGTCTCCATCATTATCCTTAATGTTTGGTTTTTGTTGGTAGTCTGGTCAGCTATATGAAACTAAAACAACAAATTTATATCACAGTCTATGTATACCATCCGTCATTCCAGATCGGTTCTGTTTAATATTTTGCATACTAAGTAAATGATAATTTTTCATCATCCACACATAAATGAGAAGCACAGTTATGCTAATATTAATCTTGAAAGTCGGTCTGTAGACTATATGTGCAGCATAACTGACATATTATTGGTACCTTCAGGTTTCATCATACATGGTATGTTTCATGTTTGACATGCCATTTGTGAATAAACAATGCACTTTAAGTAAATCTTCATTTGCACATTGGATTTGGTACCTCTGACTTGCATTTATCTTTGAAAGTTGCTTGATATTTTGATAGCCTCTTGTTGGTAGATGACCATTCCCATATTTTATTGAATGTGTGATGTGAGCACCATCTCACACATAAGTGCTTCTTTTACCATTGTTGTAATGCAAATACTGTTGTCTTTATTCTGATCTAAGTTGAACACACACATTTATGACATCATGAAAAGGTCCACATTGTGTTCAGATGTTTAAGATTTTTTTTTTTAGTGATTTTTGCATTTAGTACCTATTGAAAATTTACCTGGAGTGTCATATTTCTTGCACAATTTAAACAAATTTATTAAAATAGGAATCATGTTTGTGAGAAAAAATTGAGCTGCTCTATAATATTCTAAGAAAAAGATGTATTTTCAGTTTTACCCCCATAATATTCCTAGCAGATTATAACCACATGGTGTAAAAACCTGAGTAGAGCATGGGAGTCCTGGTTTGAAAACACACTTTCTCCTGAATAAACTTTATATGTCAGACCAAGACAAATTTTCTCACTCTACTTCTTACTCACTATCCATCTCTACAGTGGTCAAAGTAAAAAAGGTATCCGGGGAACCACCAAGTTGTACCCTACTTCACAAGGGAAACAACTATTCTCATTCTCAGATTATAATTTGGGCTTGTTGTTTCCCTTGTTTCTGCGCCCTCAAAATTTTTGGCCACAGTCAAATTGTAACATTTTCCGAATTCCTCTTTTCCAATCAGCCATTCAGGACAAACAATTTCGTATTTACCATGGTCTGAGAGTGAGGCTGGAAAGCATGAATGACTGGATAATGCTTATAGTTGTCGATAAACAAGCGTTGTGATTGGAAAATAGATCTGTGATGTAAATAAAAGGTAGGCGTCAGCTGGCCGAATGTAGCCTAATGGAATTTTTTTTTTAAATTTCAGAAGCATTAGACTAAATGGTGTATTGCCACCAGTACCACTACTGCCATTGCTGCAAAAGCTGGTGTCGAGAGAAACAGTTATCTGACGGTGACACAGTGTTTTTCCGGATCATTTTCATGTTAGATCACTTCCCCTTTGCTGTTAAATCGAGGGGAGGGCGGGGAGGGGGTTGGTAAAATTTGGAGGGAATTTAGGGTCTTCTCAAGTAATGCAAACATTGGAGTGAGGAAAGGAGGGGAGATCGGCACGCGATCGGTTAAAGAAGGATTTTGGAATTAAAGGGGGAAATTCGAGGATCTGGAGAAAACATTGGTGACACCGAGAGACCTGTAGCAGCACTAAAAGTGACAAACCTGTAGCAGCACTGACAACAAACTGTTCTCGAAGGCCTGGATAGTAAAATTAGTTGTGTGTAAATGGGTGGAGTTGAGGTGGGGGGAGGGGGGAGTGGAATTTAGGATGAATAGTGTGATAAACGTCACAAGAAATTGAAGAAAGCAGCAGCAAAAGAAAAATATTACCCTAATTTACCACGGGTTCACCATTCTGTAGAAGTGAGATTTTCCCAAGAGTCTGATTTTCGCAAGAATTCAGAAACGGTTTTTCTCAGTGATCAAGTACATGTATTTTGTAAGCCCCAATTGATGGATTTCTCGTGTATGTAGGGCTCCGATTACTCAGAAGTCCATAAAGTAATTCCCGTGTGACTTAACAGGATTTCTTTTCTTTTCCTTCTTCTTCTTTTGCTCTCTTCTTGTTTTCGTGAAATTTCATGTTCTTGAAGGTCATGTCACTAAAAGACTCTTTCGCGGAAACGCGGAAATTCCCGACTTTGGGCTTCCTGGGAATGCCGATATGTTTGCGGAACTTCGTAAATTCGGGTTTTCTTGTGTTGGAGGAAAAGAGCGAGCTATATATTACAAACCTAAAAGTGCGAAACGAGTTGCGAGCGTTTATAAAGTAGCCTCCCGTTAGATGCGTCACTTCCTGCTTGCTTGAAGTGAAATGGCGGCCCGAAAGGACATCGTTAGCTCCCGCACTGAGAAATTAGATGAGAATGGAATGAGAAACTCATGGAAATGGGACTGAATGAATGGAGACTGCGATCATGACCGATTGGGAGATGCGATTAGAAAGTTGACAGCCCCTGGTATGGCTTACTGTCTACTGTGCCGAAAGGAGATAAGCTACAGAAACATGGGTGCTGTTGCTCTGTAATACCACGTGAAAACTGTCCCCTAATCAGCCCCCTTAATAAATAAGGAGCGACATTCCCCATCTCTTCCATCATCCTCAGTGGCTCCAAGCTCACTAAAGACCCAATACAGTGCAAACAGCAACAATGCAGAGACTCAGTGCAGTGTTGATTCTGCTCCAAGCAACAAAAGTAACGCTGAAAAGACATTGGCAAAACAGACAAAACAGAGCCTCATTGCTAGGTTCTTCAAATGTAGTTGACTCTTATACACCAGCATAATGAATATTTATTATCTCTTCAAGAAGTATTTAATTGAGGTGAATGACAAGCTAAGTTATCAATAGAAAAACATGTTA
Source organism: Ellobium chinense (assembly GCA_033807755.1). Classification (NCBI taxonomy): domain Eukaryota; kingdom Metazoa; phylum Mollusca; class Gastropoda; order Ellobiida; family Ellobiidae; genus Ellobium; species Ellobium chinense. The sequence goes on along the minus strand of JAWQUT010001131.1, from coordinate 59,398 downwards.
ATGTACTGTGCTAAATATTTTTTCTCTTCATGGAATTTACACCTTTTGTTGTTGAAAACTGTCTCATTTTGCACTTTTTTGTATTCCTTTTGTTGAAAGATGCGTCATATGGCACAATTTTAGTCTCTAATTTTCAAAAATTCCCCAGGGGAGCATGACCCAGGATTTTCCCTAGGAGGGGCTTCCGCCTTTGGCGGTCGCTACACCATTGGTTGGTGGCCCTGTTAAGTTTCGTTTAGTTTCGAAATGGCCTTGACTGAGTCCCATCCCTGAAGGATAAGCTGGCAACTCGAAAAGCTGTCATGTCATACTTTCGATTCGCTGTGGTTGCACACACCCAGATTAGTCACGCATTGTTTACTGATCTCATGATTTATTTGAACGAACATTTTTCCCAGGAGGTAATTTTCACGAGTCAAGTGCAAAACGCACGAACATTATATCTCTGGGGAAAAAAAACCAAAAACCTTCTAAAGTATTCCGCACTTTACACGAGGAACATTGTACATTGTTCTTTATGTGACATTTTCAGGTTAAGCACATTCTGTCACAGAATTTCCAGCGCTCAGATGACCATTTTCGATCAGTTTACAGAAATGAGAGATAGGACTTTTCATGCGTTCTTTTAAAACTTCCGAATGAGGGAAAGCTGGATAAAATTTAGGTCTATTACACAAAATATTAACTCTTGTTCATTTATCACTAGGTGGATTGGTTTTGTGCTGTTGATATCTCTTCTTAACGTTGCTTTTCTTCCCCCACTTAAAAGTCTGTGTGCAAGGAAGTATTTCAATAAGCAAATTGTAATATTAAAAATGTGACTTTAACCTATTCAGGCGGAATTGAAACGCAGGAAAGGCCAATGACGATTACTGGCTAAGAATAACCGGTGGGGTGGATGAAAATTCTGAGAAACGGGCATTTCACTGAAACACACATAATCATGGAGCCTTTTTTGGTTAATTCTTTTTTCTTTACTTTGGTGGGAGGAAGGGAGATGGTCGTGCCTCTTCGTTATCTGAGCTGATTTCTCGGGGAAAGAAACTACATTCAGCTGTTCGCCATTTGTCTTCATACTAGACTTCTGCAACATTTGGACTAATTGGACATGCCTAGCAAATAATAAAAATCGTTGTGCACATTGAAATATAAAAAATAGGTGCAGGGCCGTAACTACCTTGTCCGGAGACGTCCAACAAAACCATCGCTTCGGAGCCCTCTTCCCTCCTTTCATGTAGCGAGACTTGAAAAGAGTGACTGAGGATCTGTAGCCGGTACAAGCATAATCCTTACGTTAGGCACTGCGGTAACCACGGGAAATTCCCAAAACATTGGTAGTGTTCACCGTGGTTAAAGCGATATGTTAATTTACCTATGGATTATGCATACGGCTACTGGTTCTGTTTTTGTGTAATGTTTTTATGGGTGACCAAACATGCATTTACATCATATCTACGGCTTAGCATCCTAAGTCATTGAAACCGCAAATAATGAGCAGAGAATGTTTAATTTTCCAGAAATAAATTCCTTTGAATTTGCTAGGTGGCGTTTCGGATATTCAGGTACCTTCATATTATATTTTTCATTCTATGTCCCTTGCAAATTTTAAATATCATCATCATGACTATTGCATAATTCCATGCAACAGAATTCAGGCCTAAAGTTCCCAGACAAATTTCGCACCCTACATCCGGCGGAGAAGTGCAAATCAAAAAGAGCAATAGCGACCCCCGGAGAAGTCTTGAGAATATAATGAAGAAAATGTATGCAATCATTGATATAATATTCTGAGTCGATGTTATCATCTCTATACTTTTCGTTTGACCACAGGGCTCCTAAGAAAACATGATTTCTTTTTTTTTTACGTTTTTGAAAGTGAAAAAAAAAAGCCCATTGTTTTGCAAAAATTTCAAATTCACACAGTCTCAATTATCCTACGGCGATGATTCTGGTATCAAATTAATAAGGAACTAAAGTTCTTTCCCGAGGTATACATCAGAGAAGAATTATGGGATAAATTCAGTATAGGTTTGGCGTGCCTAACTTCAACGGGAAGTTTTAAAAAAAATAACGCAGAAAAAGGAGTAATTTGGGGCCATTTTTCGCTGAAATTTGACGAAATTATTATCATGACTTATCGGTTTTTTTAATTGTGTGTGTGGGGAGGGGGGAGGGGGGGTTGGCAGGCACAGCAAACATAAAGACATTCCAGGACCTTTAAAGTGAAAATGGTACCATACGCTGATAAGTGAACATAGAAACGTTGAACAAGAATATATTTACAGGTAATATTCACATGTAATGCTTTCATCTCTATCAACCTGTCATAGAAACAACAAACATTTAGCAGTAGAATATCTACCGTGTTAAAACTACAAATTCAGTTTTACTTAAAAATGCCGTAGTGATCACACAACTAAAAAAAGCCCGGGATTCTTTCTATCTGTAATATTGAATGCAAATCGCCAAATCTGATATATTAAAAATTTGGGAAGTTGTTTTCATCAGACAAGAAAACACTATTCGATGTGTTGTCACTGAAAGTATCGGGTACTGTACTCGTAGAGTGGTGTGATAAGAAAATGGTATGTTCTTAGTACATGTATGTTCATTCGCAAAATAAGTAGACATTGGTTTGGTCCATTTTTAATTGGCCCCAAGCGCTTCGTGTGTCATGAAAGACAGTCTCTTCCTCTCTCCTTCTCGCTCTCCCTCTCACTCACCCCCCTCTCTCTCTCTCTCTCTCTCTCTCTCTCTCTCTCTCTCTCTCTCTCTCTCTCTCTCTAAGGGCAGTTAGTCTCTTATAAGCTATCATAGAATCAAAATTACTGCGTGTCAGTTCCGTTCCTCTGGGTTTTCGGAGGAAGCCTCTCCCGAACTATCTGTGAATGCATTCCGCAACAAAGTCGGGTGCTTAAAGAGCTCTCTTGTACTGAACCATCAGAATGGGCTCTTTATAGTCATAAATACAAGTAATCAGGTCTCATCACAAAAGAGTGAAAATCAGTCACGTTGCCTTATGCCATAGAGAACAAAGCAATAATGGTTCTGTCTCTGAAGCGCCTTACTTAGGTTCTCTTTCACCTGGTAGCCTTTTACGAAGACACCAGGGAGTCTTCATACAATATTGTTCATCCCCATCCCCAGACAACCGGCGTTTCGAGCTTTACTTTCATGCCCGACGAATCCACTCAAGCGCTTGCATTGTGCCTTATCTAGACTCGCCTGAGTAGGCTACACTGCATTTGGCCAGTCATATGTACATTGTAGGCCCTTAAGGTACTAGATGACATACATCGGAATGAGCATAGCGTACTGTCACTCAGAACAATGGGAAAACTTTCTATTCTTAAAGCGACGTGCTTTTGCACGACTTACCTTCGTTTTCATTAGAGATTCTTTAGAGTTCAGTGTAATGACACATTTAATGATCTCACTCTAGAACGTAAAATAATTACAGCAAATAACCATTTATCATTTTCCATCTAACTTTGATAAAGGTTTCTCAAACTAGTTGGCACATTTTCTTCGAATAATACTCATTTCAATTCAATTTATTTGGGAACGACCCCTTTACATCGGGGGCCCGGCCGATCGGGGCGATTCGGCCGTGCGTCCACATTGCTTTATAAATACATATTTACATCATTGTAGATAATGAACATTAAAATAGACATTAAAATACAATTCAATTATCTAGTAACCTTAGCTTATAGATCTATTAGAAAATCTTTGAGTATAANTTTCTTATTCGCCTTCCACTTGCAGGTATTCGCCCATCTCATACCTTGTCATTTGAGAAGAGGGAGGTTTTAGTGAGTCAGTATTGCGAGGATGGTTTTATAGATACTTGGATGATCATGATAAGGAATTACGATGTATTAAGTTAACACCCTTGTTAGACCTGTATCCCTGTGTGATCTATCGGGAGAGGTAGAGTTTAGATTGTACTAAATTTGATTAATAAATATATACATTCTTTGTAAGGATTTCATAAATGTATTGTGGCCTGTCGGGCTTATTTAATAATTAAATTATGAAATTATTGACGATGGTATTCTGTTTCTTTGAGTGATTGCTGGTTCCACCGTCTGCTTATTGTAAATAATCACGAGCTATATTCCTAGTGTGTAACATCCTCAGTGCAGTGCATCCAAAGGCAATGTAAAGAAAATATTTTTTTTTTAAACAACGGCCAATGATAGAGAGAAAAATGTGCGTGTCCGCTGTTCGAATGGTGTTTTGTTGTTTCTTTTCTCGCAAGAGCCTTTTCTTGGACGACTTACTTCCAGTTGTCTTTTTTAAATAACAGAGAATGATATTCTTGTGGTGAGGTTACCGTTCATTAACGCATCGCAGTAACTGCCGGAAACTCCCAAAAAATTACTAATGTTTACTGTAATAAACACAGTACATTTATGAACGTAGGGATTGTGTATACGGCCACTGATCTTCGACAGCTGGAAGAATTCTTTCGGTTCAGTCAGGTGATCTGGACTCTTCTAGGCCTAGATATGCATGGTTAATTACAGCTTCGTAAACAAAATAAAAATGAAAGAATATTTTTAGCCAACAGAAACTCTAAAACGTTAAAAAACGTAAATGTAAGCACTCCATGTAATGAGTTTATTTTTTTTTTCCAACAATATTTCAGAGCATGATAAAACAGTGGGAAGCTTACACCAGAAAGTTCCCGTAGAAAACATAATTAATGTAGTAAATGTTTAAGTGAGTATTCACGTACAGAAGCTCGCCTTACTATCTGAAATGGCTGAAAAACTAAAAATCAAGTAAAAGATGTTGTATGAGAATAACTGAAATATCTTTTATACCTTTTGTTGACACAATATAACTTCTGGAATATCAATGTGACAATGTTCGGAGGCTGGATACAAAGTAAAATTCAATTATGGAAGATATAGCGTCATGAATTTTGTGAAGCTCTAGAGTATAATATGATTCAATTTAATTCAATTTATTTGGAAATGATCCCTTTACATCGGGGGCACGGCCGATCGGGGCGATTCGGCCGTGCGTCCACATTGCTTTATAAATACATATTTACATCATTGTAGATAATAAACATTAAAATAGACATTAAGACACAATTCAATATTCTAGATAACTATTAGAAAATCTTTGAGTATAACAAGATTTAAGAAACTTTTTACATAAACAATCAACACTCCTATTAAAAGGGTTTACAGGGTCGCAACCTGGTAGATATAAACCTTTGCTAAAACTGGGCATTCTGACAAACTCAGAAAAAATATCTTGATTGTAATTTGCCTTAAATACCTCGTGAAATTCTTCATAAAAATGTTGCCTGCATTCGTTATAAAACTGGCATTCGAACAGTACGTGATAAATAGCTTCATTCATCTGATGCACTTCTTACATTCGTCTGATTCATATATATTTTTCCTTTTCATAACTTCATTCGAACCCAAGCATTCTGCCCTAACTAAAAATTTCAGTTGCACTCCTAAGAAGTTTAAGCTGTCATTTTTGTAAAGTTTCCTTCCATTGTGTAATCCCTAATATAAGATTGATATGGTTCGTATATCACTATCACATGTACTTAAGTTCTTATAAATATCACAGTTTTCTGTGGAATAAAGAACGAAGTCAAAGCCATGTTTCACTGAATGGTCTTCAACTCTTGAAATAAAAAACGTCTTGTGATTCGCTACGTTTTTAAGTTTGGAGTACAGAATTTCGCACATGCGGGTATCTGGCGACTGGAGTAAACGTTCATAGAATTGTATGCTTTCTTTCTCACGTGTTACTTCAATATCTTCCCATTCTAACTCATTCAGGATGACCTGCTTACTGACATTTAAATTACAGTTAAAAACAGCTTTATCGCAAGTGTATTGTAAAGATTTTATTACATTCATCGAAGCTTTGGTCACATCTCCCCAAGCGCTGCTTGCATGCATTATAGATGGCTTTATTACTTGGTTCCATATAGTAGTGCCAAATTCTATTCTTTTAACATTGCTGTTTCTGGCTAAAATATTTTTCATTGCACCTATTTTTCTACTGACTGTATCCTTCAGTTGATTGATATGGAATGATGTGCTTAATATGCGCGAAATGAAAACATCTAAATATTTGTATTCCTGACATTCACTTGTCTAAATTCCCTTACTTCCACCGTTTTTCGTAATCCAAATACCAGTACCTTAGATTTCTCATCATGAAAGACAACTCCCCATTTTTCCGCAAATCTGTTTGTAACATCTAACATTTTTGTAGTTTCGTCTCCGATTCTGCAATTAATGCAATGTCATCGGCAAAAAGCAGTGAAGTGGCTATATGGTTTTTGACTTCGATTCCTAAGTTTTCTTTTTCAAGCATATCTACCAGGTCTTTCAGAAGAATGGAGCAAAGTGTCGGTGAGCAGGGGCATCCTTGTTTTAAACCTTCCCCCTGTACAAAAAAAATCTGTATTACATCTACCGAAATATGATGTGTCGAAGATTAGTTTGTTTTCTACTGGTTTATATAAATTCCTCAAAAGGCGACATGGCTTACCTGATAATATACCTATTTCGGACAACTGATTAAAAAGTCCATGTCTCCAAATTCGGTCAAAGCATTAAGACGCGTCCAGAAAAGCTACATATGTTAGTGTTTTTTTTTTCTTCCACTTGTTAATAGATGCTATGCTCATTAAATTAAAGATTTGATCTTCAATCCGTCTACCCTTTCTGAACCCACCCTGTGCCTCCCCCAGTTGTTGTTTTCTTCCAAGTACTCGCTTATTCTGTGCTCAATAGTTTAACCGTTAGTTTGTACACATTTGAAGAGAGTGTTATGCCTTTAAAGTTATCTAGAATGTGAGTTTGGCCGCCTTTAGGTATCAAGACAATTAGGCCTTTTTTCCACTCCCTGAGGAACTCTTCTGTATTGAGGAACAGTTGGAACATTGTAGTAAGACTTTTAATTATTGCATTTCCTCCGAATTTAAGAAACTCATCTGGGTATCCCATCGACACCGGTACTTTTATTGAGTTTTAATTCGTTGAGAATGGCTTTTATTGACCCTCGATCACAGTATATGGGGCCTAGTCTACAATAGTCCTCCTCTGCTCCGTTCTCCAGTTCACGCATCCTCTGTGTCACTCTTTCCCTGTCTGTAGTTATAATGCCTGGTTTTATACTTAACCAGTGTTCCATTACTTCCATGATAACCTCTTCTTTACTCTGGGGGAGACTGCCGACTTTTAACTTAATGTTGATATTTTTAGATTTCACATTACCATCGTCCTTTAAGAACTACCAAAACTTTTTAGTAGATTTTGATGTTTTGCTTTCTTTGAGGTCTTTTATTTTAAACTTCACTTTAGCCGCTTTGATAGCAAGGTTAACTCTGTCTTTCCTAATTCTGTATACTGACTTGATGTTGTCGCTTGTTTCTGACGAGAGAAATTCATTTTTTAATGTTTTTTCTCTGAATTCGGTTCATAATTATTCGTTCATTTCTTAGACGCTCTATCTCAGTATTCCAGAAGTTCTTTCCCTTGCGTCTTCCCCTGCACTTGCTGCATATACTGCGCTGCCTCTTCTATCTTGTTTTTCCAAGATTCCCAGATTTCATCTACCGTGTTATAATCATCAATATTCCAGCCCTTGAAGTTTACTTCTATCTCTCTTTGAAATGTCTCCCAGTCAGTTTCGTCGTGAAGCAGCCATTTCCTTTGCCCTTCAGTCTCTGAATCTTTCAGTTCTAACTTTTCAGCCATCCTTGACTTCAGACCACATTACACAGATTCAAACTCCAAATCTATAACATTATGGTCACTCTCTGTACCATACTCACAATCTTACATGGAATGAAGCTTTTCCTTTAAAAAAGGAGACATCAGAATATAATCATTTACTGACTGATGGCCACCTCTCTTCCAAGTGTAAAATCCAGAACAATTATGAAATGTATTTGCTAGCAAAAGGCCCGTAGCTTCAAATTAATCAGACAAATATTTTCCATTAAAATTAGGTCTGAGACTGAGTATCGGTTTGTTTGTAATATTGCATTTTTCTAGCATTTTCCCGTTAAAATCACCTAAAAGAACTATAGTCATATGTTTGCTTTGTATTTCTCCAATGTTATTAGCTAACTCCACGAAAAGGTCTTCAATTTTTTTGCGTGTCGGAGTTGTTAACTGGCATATACACAACTCCTACTGCTGTATTCTTGAAACATTTATCACATACTTGAATCCACATTCGCTCATAATCGTCATTCATTGAGTTTAACAGGATTTCATTCACTACCCTGACATCCTTTCTAATATACATTCCTATTCCCCCACCCCTTTTTTTTATTTGTCCTGTTTTCCCCAATCCAGACTAAATCTGTGTTTGCTTCATCGATACAAGGTGGGTGTGTGCTTGTTAAGTGTGTCTCCATTATGGCAAATATATCTGGTTGCTTTCCCTCTAGAACTTTAATAATGTCCAGCATTTTTGCGTCTGTGGTCATGCCGTTAATATTTACGTACAACATAGAAGATGCTAGCTTAACTTTTCTCTGTGTATTCTTTCTATGTCTTTTTTGTTCCGGTCTTTCCTTCTTCCGGAGTGCTGAAAGTTTTCCATTGCACACCCCTGGCCTTTTACTTAGGTTCAGAGTCTGCAGACCCTAGCCTTGTGTCCACACTGGTAACATGTTACAGGAGCAGGAAGTCGGCACTGTGGTTTAATGTGCCCCCTTTCCCCACAGTTGAAGCATCTTTCCTGTTATTGTTCCTATGGAAGTGGCCAGTGTGGTTTGGAACCGTCCTGTGGTGCGATGGCCGTGACCAATATGCTTGCGGGTTAGACACATTGTTTCGTTGAATCTTGACACTTTGCGGATGGTATTTCATTTTCTTGTTGCTGTTCCTTTTTCTTGCTCGCCGCCTGTGCTGGTATTAGTAACTAGTCCCTGTAAGAAGGAGCTTCGCATATGATCTCAAAGTGTTCTTGGAGGTTGATGTTTTTGAGAAGCATTTGCACGCCACTGTGCGACAGGTGTAGACCATCTGGCGATATTAAGTCCTGGTTGATTTCTCCATTTCTTAGGCGGAATGTATCGTTGTTATCAATAAACTTTACGTCCAATCTTTCGGCGACCTCTGCCACGACCTTGTTGGCACGTTCGGCCTTTTCTGAGTGTGGGTCGAGCCGAGGGCAGATCCTGGATATGACGACAGCATCGACCACTTCTTTGGCCAAGGTAATCATGATTTATGCCTTCTCTTTTATTTCTTCAAGGGAGGATTCAGTACAGTCATTAGTTCCACAGTGGATTGTTGTAGTTTTAAGTCTGTGGTTGCCTGACATTTCAAGAAGAGTGGCAGATATATCATCCATCTTGGTACCAGGTTTTGACGTGACTTTGTTGTTTCCCTTGCTTTTTATGTTTTTTATAATGGAGTCACCGACGAGCAGCTGATCGAGGTTGAAACAATTCTTCTCGCTCTGTTAACGAACTTTTTGTCGCAGCGAAGTGTTTTGCCGCTTTAGTTCATCTACTTCTGCTGCTTTCCTTGCGACTATTTTCACGAGGTCTGCATTTGTGGTCCCGAGTGCCTTGAGCTGTTGTTGTCGTCCTGAACCATCTGCTGTAGAGCTCGACAGTTCTGACAGTTCCATATGTATGGCACTTCCTTGATTTCGGCACAGTCGTTGTGATACCATGACATGCACAGACGGCACACAGTTATCTCACCTGAGGGTCTGTGTCTGTGGGTGCAGGTATCAGTGCATGATTTGTAACTCTGCACTATTTTTGTTTAGGTACTTGAGCTTTTCTCATTTGTAATTTTCTGTCTGCCATCGTTTGTGGTTCTGTTCCTAGCTCTCAGTTTCTTCGTTTCTGTTCTTCTCCCCTTTCTTAATTGTTGCTTTTGTAAGATTTCCATTCTTAGCTGTATCATTTAATGAGTCAGAGTGCGACCTGTTGTTTTCAGCAGGAGAGACACTATCGAGCCTTATTACCTCTGTGGACAACTGGTCGCCTAGTATTCTTAATGTCCCTGTTTTGCTGTCCTGTTATGGGGGAGACAGCTTTTACGCTATTTTGGTCTTCGTTCGTTATTGTGTCCAAAGAGTTCTCTTCCCTTGTTTCTTCCTCAGATGAGTCTGTGAAGAGTTGCAGACCAACTAGATTTTCAATCTGGCTGATGGATACTACTGGTGATATGTAACTCTGCACTGTTTTTGTTTTGGTACTTGACTTTTTTTTTTTTTAATTTTCTGTCTGCCATCTTTTGTGGTTCTGCTTCAAGCTCTCAATTTCTTCGTTTCTGCTCTTCTCTTCTGATTCTTAGCTGTTGCTTTTGTAAGATCTCCATTCTTCCCTTTGTCTGTCACCATGGTGTTTTACCCTTTCCCTAAAGAGGTGATCGAATCTTACGACGCTATTTTATCCTCCTCCGCCTCTGATTTATGGCTTAGTCTATTAGCTTTATTCTTTATTACTAATCTTGTTTTGGCTGGACTGATTTGTTGTCCGTCAGTGGCCAGAGATTTTGCAGTCGTGGGTGGTCGCTGTCGCTGGAGACCAGTAATAGAGCACCCTGACCCGCTCTTGTACAATGCGTTGCATGGCATTAGAGGTGCACAATGCGACCTCAAAGACCCGCTCAAACCTGTACTGTGGGCAGTGGTTGTGAAGTTCTCTGGCGTAAGATTTGCGAAAAATTATGTTTTTGGAAAGCTTTTAGAACGCTTAGGTCATCTTCGGATGAGATAAGACATTTATGGCGTTCGCGGAGTTCATTGTCCGTGGCGTTTCATTATCAGTTGGTGTAGTCATGTTTCTACTGGATAGTTTTGTTGCTTGCGGTTAAATCCTGTCCCTTTAAACTGTATACAATAATAATATGATCACTCCGTTAGAGAAGTAATAAGCTGTATTTTTCAATGCAGGCCCGTGCGAACCGCTGACTTGTTTTGCGTTTTGTTTTTTCTGCACAGGCGAGGAAGTGAAAACGTTGTAGTATTGTGACTTAGTAGAGTCTAATTATAGTTGTATAGTTGTTCGGCTGACTTCTGCTTGTGCATTTACGTTATGTACACTGCAGGTTCGTGAAAAAAAGAAGTATCACCACAGTCGCTGAGACCAGTTCATGTAGTCTTGGACGGGGGAGGGGGGGGGAGTTCATTCAAACGTTGTTGTACAAATGATTAATTGGTCCCACACTTTATGGTTCAAGTATGTTAGTGTTGAACCCCTTTCTTTCTCTTTTTGCTGTCTTGTCTCTCTCTGCTATCGAAAACTGGTTGGAAGTACTGCCTCAAAGCGGTACTTATCTCCGCGAGGCAGGTTTAAACTTGTTTAACTAACTATTGTCGATTGCTTTGGTCACTGAATGAGATCCTCTTGTTGCTATCTGACTACTGCATATAAAAATGGTATTTATGATACAAATCTCAGTGCTATAACTTCTGTCTGAATGAATCAGCCGCCATTTTCGGTAATCATAATCGTAATATGTTTTAGGAAGCACAAACTGTGCACAAACTTTGAAACAGTTCTCGTTAAGTGATAACGGAATTTTTTGGGAAAAAACATCGCCTATGTGCGATAGTACTATAATTTATGCCATGTCTTGCTCAATGGAAAAAAACAAACCACTAACCCAGTTTACCACATACATGTCATGTACAGGTACCATCGTCCGCATTCCACAAATGTAAGTCAAATGCAGACATTGATATCGTCTTATATAATGTATGCGCAGACAGAACTTTCGGCCGGTCCGGTGACAGTATCGCAATTCATGTACAAGAACAAACACAAGTTTTTGAAGAATTAGGTCTCTTTGAGTTTTCTTGTGAGGACCTGCCTTCACCCTTTAGCATTTTCAAAAGCAAATCAGGTCGACTTCTCCCGAAAGCATGTCATTTTACACCAGGGATGTTAGACTGAAAAGATGAATACACTGTACATGATAACGGTTGTGTATAGAATTGCATGGTTTAATGTGATTTCATGTTCAGTTAAGACACAAGTAGACGGAGAGATACGTTTAGAGCTTGCTCGTACAGGTCCTTTCCGGATAGCACATGGCTCCAATGCACCGTGGTTGCTTGTGAAGAAGTCCTGGACCTTGAAAAAAGGGGATGGTGGAGGGGGAGGGGAGAGAGACGTGACAAAATGTCTGAATATTCGGTTATCTCGAGTCATTCTCATGACTTTCCTGTTTTAGGATTAATCTTATTTGATCTTCTCTTATCATGACCGTGCTGATATATTTTTTCTGACGTAATCAGTTATCTCCTGGAACGAATCCAGGCCTTGAAATGGGTTATAAGCATGCCCATGGTATGACAACGGAGTGAAAGACGGTAACTTAGCAAATTTCTGAGGAAATGCTGTTGACGTAACTACTTGAGAACAGTGTTTGGGCTATGTAACCGAACAGCGGGGTATCTTACTCGGGTGGTGCGTATTCGAGTATAATTATTTTTCGAGTGTATTCGGTGTTTCCCCAGCTGTGTTTTTGCGGGCTTGTGACCGACGCAATTTATTGCGGCCGCATTATGAATTTTTTGAAGATTGTAGATGATTAAAAACTATGATTCTGATGTTAAAAGATTATCTATTTACAGGTTTGCACAAGGTAGCAGCTTCTTTGACATTGATGTCAGAAACTCAGAAGCATCGCAGTAGCCGCTTTTGAACTTTGCCATGCTGCATGCTGTCATCTCGAGCTTCTTTTGCTGCGTTTTCTTTGCTTTCGCTGTATCGGAGCGTTTTTCCATTTCGTTTACAGATCAGTCACGTCCTGAATTTCTTTCAGTTTGTCCAAGATTACAAAAATGTTGGGGTGATGGTTGTAGAAGGTTGTAGATGGTTGTAAAATGGTGATGAAAACTTACATTGACTTTGTTTATAGATATCCATCTCCATAATATTGGTGGGAATGCTGAAGAATCTTCGATGTAGGTGGTGAGGAGAGACCATCAACATTGTGTTTGCTCAGTTTGATGTTTCACAATTCAGAAAGCATTCTAAAATACAATCAGAACTAACAACGGAGTGGAATGGTAACTTAAAATGTATCATTAGAAATCAAGCAAGTATGTAAAAAAGCATATGGATTTGTTTTCAGAACAAACGAAACGCAAATATATAGACAACTTATTTGTCGAGCGGGACAGATATTTTGGCCGAGCTCATGTCTACATCAGACTGTTTTCCATTAAGGATGGTTTAGTCAAATGGAACATGTATCGAATATGCACCACGCGATTCAGGTACTCCGCTGATCTTCCGGGTACAGATTTGGGCGGGTTCAAATTAACTCGGGCCCCGCCGTTAGGGACATCCCCCAATGCGTGTTCCTTTATGGGTCTTACATAAGCGATAAAAATATGGCTAAAACTACTTGGCCTTACTAGGTCAGGTCATCAAGGAGAGCTGACGTGATGTCCTTATGTCCTTGAAGGAAACATGGGAACGTACTTGACTGATTTTGTAACATGTTACTTCACAGCCGATTGTAAATATCCCAGATTTGTTTTGACGACCGTCTTTATTCGTGAGGCAAACCGTGTAATCTCTAAATATAATATTAATAAAAAGCTTAACAGCATAGTTGAATCTTTGGCAGACTAACCGTTAGCCCAAACCTTTTTTTTTTTTTTCTTGTGGGTACTAAGGTGGGAGGTTTGGCGATGAATTTCATGCCCTGTTTGAACGTGGCGCATTAGAAATTAATAGAAGAAAATATCTTATAGGTCTATGCCGCATTATTTCTATCAAAGACCAAACATGCATAAGACAAAAGGACTCTTTACAATTGTATCAAAGAACAAACTTGAAAGAATATCCAGATTCATTATGATTATTACAAAAAACATATAATTAAAAATGTTAGTACATAAAAATAATATACAAGATGGACGGCACGCGCGAGCATCACTTCTGTATTTCTTGCAACTTCAAAGTACATAAAGTATGTATATGTTTGTATTTTAATTGTTTATGAAGATGTCTAATCTGTCGTGTCTGTCCTGCCATTTGTTACATGTAATGTTGACCGCCCTCATGATAAGCTTATAAACCTGTTAGAAAATTGAGTTCACGAACTTTTAAACTTTGGAGACCACTCCAGCATTCGACGTCACTTTGAGTTTAGGCAAAGTTCATGAGATGTTAGAGAGGTGTTTTGTTTTTTTTTTCTTAACTTCAGGGATAAGCCAAGAAATTTGAAAGTGTTTGAGTGTGTGGTGTGAGAGTTTGTGAGATGTTCAGGTTTTAAGCTCAGAAATTCCTACATTAACTTCAACTCAGGAACTTGAACATCTCACATTCGCGAATTCTGGAGGTAATCCCTTAATCTTGAAATTATAACGCACCTTCATCATCCGAACATCTCATAAATTTTGAACATCCCATGAACTCGAACACATCACGCGCTTGAATTTCAGAATAAGGAGTATAACAGGCTGCCATTATGGCTAAGGCGACGTGAAGCGAACCCTCTATAATTATTGTATTTGTAATCATTGACTGTAACTTCCCTGACGACCGAGCTATGCACGCTAGACAAGGAGTGGCGTAGGAAAATAAGTTTTGAAAAATGGCTGACAACGATTTTAAGCAGTTTTCATGAGGGGCTGTGTTTGTCTAGCATTTCTAGATGAGCTCCAGACTTGAAATTTGGCCCACTCATAAAGCACGGACTGCATTTAAATCGTGCCAAATTTATTATATAAATTATTATTTATAACAAAAGACGAATAAGTGCAATCATATTTAAGGTTATATAATGTCTATAACATAACCTTTTTCAACAAATTCTTGAAATATCGTCACACTCACTGTGTTAAGATACAAAATATAACAGATATATGACACAAATATCTATATAAAATATCAGCAAATAGACTAGATCAGGTATCAAGATTAACGAACATCTCAAAATCTCAATTTCGACCACGAACAGCCCTTTCGACTTGAATCGAAAAATGCCTCCACTTAGCCACTGCGACTTTATTACGGATTCGAGAAAACGGGTCACGAAAAGAACTGACTTTGTTTCCTATTGACTCTATTCCATTTCATTGTTTTTCCCCGGGATTCGTTGTGAACAGTTTTCGGAGAAACATAGCCACACGGGTTTGAACTATATAGTCGTTAAAGTCGGACAAAGAGTTCAAAGGAATACATGTAATTTGGTCCCGACCGGTACACCATGAAGTTTGGGCACGGAATACTGAAACTGACATTAGACGGCTCTTGGAGCTGACATATGATTCACAGTGGACACTGGTTGAGAAGAAAAATGACGGAGGGATGAAAGCTGGTATTGAGACTCAGTTACACAATCCTAATGTCAACCATCATTTTATTTTTCTTCGTAACTGGTTCATTCCCATTCTGAACATTCTATATCTGAGGTCTAGATCTAAATTCTAGTCCCTTGCGTCTTCTGTCCCTTTTGAATACGAAATGGGGGCTGGTCAAGATTGATGGTGATAAAAAGCAGTCGAAAGAGAAGGAGGTATCGATTTAGATATGTCGATCTAACAACAAATGCACAGATGTTCAATAGAAGATCAGCTTCCAGACTGATCGATACATGATGTAAAAATAGACATTGTGTATTTTTATTGTATTGTATTTTTTTATTGCTCATGAAGCATTTTGTTGCAAGTCAGTGGCACAGTAGCAAAATACTCACGACTCACACTCCCGCATGCACTTAAAAAAAAAATCTTCATTTGTTTATTTTTAACAACAGTTGAGTTTGGGGGGAGGGATGAAGCAATTTGAAGGGGGCATGTTGGAGGGGGGTTGGTGTTGGGGTTATGAAAGAATTTTTTGGGGGGAGGGCGAAGGAAGGGAGAGCTGGGGACTATGGTGGAAGTGATACAGTCATGTACTGTTGTACCCACAAATGGGGGGGGGGGGGGGGGNGGGGGGGGGGGGGGGGGGGGGGGTTGGAGCATTTTTTTTTTTATCAAAAGGGAGGAAACTAATTTCTTAGCTCAAGACATATTGCTGCTTCAGAAAAAAATCATCAGAACATGTGCACTTGTTGTGGCAAATACAATTGAGTTCTTTCGGACTGCTAGATAAAATAATGACAAAGTATCACACTTTCGCATGTTTAGCGCTTTATGTATACGTCGTTAAAATGTCGATAAAAACTCGAGAAACAGTGAGATACAATATTTCCATTCCTTAATAGTAAACATTTCAGCCCCTAGTCTTCTTCATGGGATTCAAGCACATTCTGACTAAGTAGTGTGTCAGATTTACAGCATTATACACGACATCTTCAAAGGCAGACGTCTGTCTCTACATAACAAACTTATGTCACTCCTGGCAATTAACAATTAAAAATAGGCATTTTAAAAAAATTGTTTTCAGTTTTATGCTTGTTCTAATGCAGATTCTCAATTACGAGTGAATGTGTCATGATTATATAATTGATATGCTTAACTGACTTATAGTTTACACAATAGCATTTTATTAAGTTTGTTCGGTCTCAGTGAGAAGTGATACGTGTTGTAATGGTCAAATAATACTTTCCACAACACTACACCGTTGCACATTGAAAACATCAACATGGTACCATTGTTAAAGTTTCGTCACACCAGACAATATAATCTCTTATTTGCTATGGAATACTTTGCGGGTTCTGTGATCGTTAACCTTCGAGCTTCGTCAACGTATTGCGATAAACTATTGGAAACTCCCAAAACAATTAGTTGTGTTCACTTTGGTTAACGCAACGCGTTCTTAACGTGTGAATTATGCGTACAGCCATTGATCTCCGACGGATGAAGGAGGTCTTTCGGTTCAGTCAGGTCAGCTTGACCGTCGTTGGCCGGGATATGCATGGTTGATAACAAGTTCGTAAACAAGATCTAAAGGTAATCAACTCGTCAACTGTGTCAGGCTATGAATAGATATGATCTTTTCGCTCTGGCTGGAGGGACCGAGAGAATGTCAGCTTGAACTAAATCTGCACATTCACATCCAGATATTGCAGGAGCCTTAAAAAGCCTCCGTCATATGATAACAATGACAGCAGGAGTTATACCCTAATGGAGAGGGTGGATGTAAGAGATTAGAGTTGAGAGGGAGGGATTAGGGAGAAATGGAGCACATCTGTCTTGTCAGAAATTTATCTTCTGGAAGAGGACAGTCGGACCAAATGTATGGGGAGGTACAGACACACTGAGAAAATAGACAGATTTAAAAGGGGAGAAAAATAGAGAACTTACTCATTAATATTGGAGAACGGACGGTAGTGATACTAGAGCATGATGTTAAGGTTGGGCTGGGGAAGGAGTAGGGAGGGGTAACATTTGTGATGCTTGTTGTTTGTTTGGGCTAGTGCCCCCCCCCTTTCCTTTGCTATACGGTCCTGGACCGCGGCTCCGGCCTTTCATGATTCGAGAATGTTGCAGTTAGTAGCGGCTGACCTTGTTGCGATCGGTTGTTTTTTTTTTCTTTCCTTTAACTAAGGCGGCAGTGCGTCCCACCCGCTAGTAATAGTATTGAGACTGTCTAGTGTCAAGGTCAGCTCGACCGTATAGTGCTTTGAGTAAACGCAGTATTAGCCTTCCCGAAGGTTCGGATGGGATGCTTTGTGTGAACGCAGTATTAGCCTTCCCGAGAGTTCGAGTGGGGCCGCGATTGGAATGTTTTGATTCTAATAAGTCTAGAAGTTGCTGTTCGTACCTCCTAGACTAGCATGTTTGTTTGGGCGCATCATATGATGATGACGTCATTTATTCCAGAATTTCTACTGAAATTATTATAAAAGGCACGAGAGTGAGAGAGTTGAGAGAGTTGGCTGGTATGGTCTGTGCATTGTGAATTATTTGCTGGAAAGAAGTATTCTGTTTCCTGCACAGCGGACTTGGTTTGTGAATTAAAGTAGCAACGTCAGTGGCGTTTCTAAGGAGAAGCTATTGTATTCAGTGCCTCTTCACTATACGCCAATACTGATTGACACTTGCTCGCTACAGGAGGAAATGGGAGGGGAGTGGGAAAAAAAATCATCTTCTTCAGATATACTGGGGAAAAATAGAATGGCTGGCTGAAAGAGAACAAGAAGTCAAAAAAAAAAAAAAAGCAAGACGCATACTGGGGTGGAAGTAATTGCAATCTATTAATCACAAATTAGAAATACCCATGTATCCTCAGAATATGGCCTAATACAGTGAAACTCGAATATAACGAGCACGGATAAAACGAGTTCTCGCATGTACCGAGCAAAATGAAATACGATGTAATAGTAAACTTGCCTTTCTTATAACGAGCACAAAATCCGCTAAACGCGGCCCTAACGAGGTAACCGACCTGCAATTAAGCCCTCGCAACCCTTTCGTCTGCAATAAAACTTTCATCGGCGAGGAACTCGAACGTTTAGGCTACGTAACAATTATTGCCAACAATAGGCAAGTCTCGCTGTCTCGCTTATGTAATTTACCGGTAGGATTTCCGGTACAAACTAGCTGCGCAGTAGGTCAAGATGCGGGGTAGGGAAGGATGCGGTGGAGATGTGACCATGCGACGGGAGGAAGAGGGGATTGATATGCTCGGTTAATGATTGGCCAAGCCTGTTGTTTAGACCAATCATTGCGCTAGGCAATTTTGATTTCAATCATAACAATCGCAGAAACGGTGATTACGATCGGTCAGTCACTCGTTTCTCGACTCTCAACATTAAAATTTGCATTGCTTTGTTTACACTTGTCAATGATGGAATAGAGGAAGAGAAAATGTCTGTCCTTCGAAACAAAACTAAAAATAATCGAAGAAGTCGAGAGAAAGCAGAAGAGCAAGGCAAACTTGTGGCATGCTGGCATGTTTACCTGGGTGACCCCTGGGTAGACTATGCGCTTCCGCTCTACCCGCAGCGAGCAGTCTAGATATGTTAGATCTAGTATATGGGTCTCCATGACACTACTGACAGTTTTTACATGATTTTCAGTGGACCATGTGTGTAACGAGCCATCGGTTCTAACGAGCACCGACGGTCGGTCCCGACGACCTCGTTATATCCGAGTTTCACTGAAAAAAGAAAAAAGAACACATTTTAAGAAAGCTGGTTGCAGACATCTCATGGTAGAGAGCAGCAGATTTTCTTCCATTTCCCATTTATGTAGAATGTCCTCTAAGTTCTCACCGTTAGCAAAATCTGTTGCCAGAGAACAAGCTTCTATATTACACAATCATGTCCAAAAATATTTTCATCATCGAAGTTCAACAAGAGAAGAATGACGAACGGAAGAAAGGTTTTCAGAATCTAAAGGAGGAGGATCAGGACACCGAGTCAGAGCCAACAAAAAGAAGGATAGCCGTAACCATATAGTCGGTCCATTGGAAAAACAAGAACCAGACGTACTTAGACTCATACGTAAGAAGTCGCACGATCTACCTGTCATCCTACAGCTTTTTAAAACAATGTTTGTGGTTTGTGGAAATACAAGCCTAGAGAGGAGGAAGGGGGTGGGGAGTACTTGAGTTGAAGCAATTGCACGACTACAACACATAGTTCTGCATATTGCCATATCTTTCAGTGAATTAAGAAGTATGGCAATGCTTACAGCAGCTGATGTGATCGTTATACCGCTGCCAGGTACCACAAGATTTGTCACGCTTGTAAAGCTGCAGAAGATAATATGAGAAGACTTTTGACACTGCTGTGAGACATACTGAGTATACATTTGTTCACAACCCTGTCAGAATCACTCATTTCCAAATCAGATTTCAGGTCTGTCAGCACACAGAAGACAAAAGTATCGTTGTTACAATGTCCAAAATATATGGAAATTATCCACAAAAGAGGGTAAAGAGTGCAATCCCTGAGAAAATCATTCTCAAAACTGCATAGCTCCTGCGACAAGGGGTAAAATGCCGTTTAGCCGTAACCAGTCTCAGGAAAAAAAAATGGATTTATACACAGAGTCTATGGTCAGCTAATCATTCCCCCTCTTCTGTCCATACTCATAAACTTTATTTTGTTCATGATCGCTTTCATTGACCAGTGTCTGCGCCAGTCTCAGGTTATGGACGAGCATGTCCTGTTCCAACTTTCACAGATCTGCTTGTACTCTTTAGAGACAACTAAACATTAGATGCGGGTGCCAGCGTGTACCTACGACGCGTCCTTGGGGGGGAAAAAATGCCTACCCCTATGTACTTTGGATTAATGGTATTTTTAGAGACCTCACTTAAAGAAAAGAATGCCATTTGGACCCTCTGCATAAACAGATTTGGGATATCAAATGATATTTACAAAATCTGTTTTAACTTCTTTCAAGAGATGAGTGGTGTGCCCTCCTGAAGTGCACATAATATTATGTGTCTTTACCAATGGTGTCGTTGATAATAAAGACCATAATCCTGAGTCGCCAGAAAGATTTCTCTCATTCAACAGGTGGAATTTCGGACGGCTGTGCAACTTTGGAGAAGCAGACCGACATTCAAAACTTAGACACGACTTCTGATTCTTAGAGGTTTGTTTTCACTACAATCAGTGATATAACAACAGAAGAAATGGAAGTAAACCTGTCTCAAATAAGCAATAGGGCGCTAGGCCATGGGTGATCCACTGCTCACAACTAGATCTTACCACTATGGCTACTTTCATGTCGGTGTGCCTCATGAGTTTGCTCAAACATTTAGAATCTTGTAAGTGCAAGCATTTTGCTGCAGTGTTATATGCAATGGAAACTTAGTGCCACTGGGGCAGAATCCCATCGTAACACTGACCGGCCTATTTACGCAA